>UZAN01042596.1:27383-39573 GCA_900618425.1 Echinostoma caproni | reverse complement strand
GCCATATTCTTGTACTTGGTGAGAGTATCTCCCCATAATACTTTCCGATCAAAAATACTGACTGGCTGTCTCTGAAGAAGACATCTTGACGAATCAGAGTGATAATTCCATTCCACTCCAATGGAAGCTGTTTGGCAACACACAATTCTCTCAAATGAGAGGGGTCCGGAGTTCCAATCTTACACGGGTCATTCACACGGCTGATGAGTTACAACGAGGGCAAAACACTGGCTCCTGTGTTTGTAGTTATCTGATTAATCTCCGAGTTGTAATCGTTTGTGACGACTGAGGTCTGGGCAGCCCAATTCAACATTCCATCGTTATTTTACTACCGCTGACATGAACGCAAATATGCAAATATGGTAAAGGACATGCAATTGGGAAACGAGGCCATTGAGATCAAGTTTGTATTCGAGTGATCTGCAACATTTTGAGATCTGCTAAAGAGGACAGGAAAAATGGACACTTTACAGGAAAGCACAAGCTTCCGATAGAATGAGACGTTTACAGTTTTGAATGGTGTGGCCTCGGTACGAAACAAATTGAATAAATCTATAATTCAGTTTTGTAGCATGATTCTGGACAGGTATTTGGGGTAAGTTTTATCAAGGCTCAAGCACTAGAATCTAAAAGACGACAATAATCTTACAATACGATGGATTTTAGTCCTGTGCATATGCGGTATGACACGGGCCAGTGAACTTGGTCAGTCTACGGAGTATATGCATCGACCCGCATAAAAATCTGCGTAGCGTTTACTAAATTGAAACATCTATCATGCCTCTAACAAATAAGGATGCCCGGGAAAACTAGAGTGCATTTCATAGCTATCCAATGATTTACAATGTATGGTGTTGATACATGGCCACCACGGACAGTAGGTAAGCAAAGTTTCTCGTTTTTTACAACCTTGTGTAAAAATCATAGTACGAGTCTGTTAGAACAAGCGGACACCCAATACCGAGTTTGGGTTAAGGGTATCAGATAGCCATGATCAAGTACAAACGCGACGTTTGAACACCAGGGCGTGCACCCCATTTATGCTGAACACAGGTTCGTAATGCGGAGGCGTCTACTGACATAATTGGAAGTAAGCTTAACACCTTCCTAATCAGAACGACGGTGAGCAAAAAACAGTTGGCCATTTCGCTTTCTTACTGGTCATAGCGAGTGAGCCGATGGGCAAAATTATGGACTGATGGGTGGCGGTACTATGGCGACGTCAAAGTTGTTATTAGTTAGGGCTAATATACAATGGAATAGTGCGATGACCAAGAAAGTACGCTGAAAACCTACTCATTCCTGGAAATATACTGCAATGTTAATAAACTAGGACTGTCGTGCGCCTAAAATTTTCAACCCGGTGCCTGCGCAATCGCACTGATGGTTCAAAAGGTTACGAGACCTTTCGCTCCGTGCCACCCGATTGTGTTCTGGCTCATATCCCCGGCGGTTTTAGTGCAATGACCCTGACTGAATTGATTCAGTGTATGCGTTACACTGCATTGTTATTGTATCTATATTACTACATCACATTGCTCCAAGTGCTCTGCAAACAAATCTCACCAACTGCTTGAGGTAAGCTAACACAAACCACATTTTGGAGGACAACAATTTGCATAGTGATTGTGGCTGAGTGAAATCGTCCGACTGAAATCTGAAGGTGAGTAGTGAAAGCAAGAGTATACGGCATGAGTGATTTTGAGCTAATGTGAAGATGATTCTCACGCGGCTTTTTCAAAACAGTTTCTGTCTATCAGAATGTCAGTGATTGCAAATCAAATCAATACTCGTCTCACGGGAAACAACCTTTTGAACCTTCAATTTTGTCTGATTTGTGCACAACGCTGTAATAAGTGATGGAAACAACCGTGAAAAAAAATTTGGATCTCCACTCACCTTCTATTAGACTGTATCATTCAACGCTACTCAGGAAAAGAACCCACCAATTATCAGCTAACGCCCAGGATTACATGTGCCTCTTGGTGGCAAAATAAATCATGTATGAACTTCTTGGTCGTTTTCTGAACAAACCGGACAAACATAAATTTCATTTATTCGGTTGAGTGGTAAGAGATCAAATTATTAGGTTCTTCGTTGTGAAATCATAATGTTTTAATCATTAGTCTGAAAATCCCTGAAAGCGTTGCCTAGGTATTTGACACTTATTAGAAATCATAAAAAACACATATTTCCATCGAACCCAAATGGAAAGGATTTTCAGTCTCACGGATGACGATCTAACTATTTGCGTTGGGCTTGACAGCTATCAAACTGGTGAAACTACCTGGCTGATTGTCCATCCCTCTCTGCTTCTGCACTCGATGAAACGGTACAAAGGATAGCAATTGTACTGATTTGTGATTAATTGATCTCCAAATAGCTGATTTAATTTTTAGATTTTCATACATTCACCCTTTGGACATAAATCCGATTTGGCAAGCATGCTCTGCTCTCCACCAACTCTAGCACACACACCGTCTGAATCGAATGGAAATTGATGACTACGACACACGAGGCGTGTTACCGATCGTCAGCTGGCACTAAATATATTCACTGAGTAAAAATGAACACTTCTCTGCATTCAATGTGATACACAATCTAGGGTTTACTAGCATATGAAACAGCCTCCAAATCCTCACAACTCAGGTTGGTGGAATGAACCAAAAGGTGATATATTAAACGAAAGATACTTCGGAAGTTACGTAAAGTATTTTCTGAAGAATATTCGTTATTTCATGAGTGGATTCAAACAAAAGCGTCAGGTCTAAGTCACGTTTCCACTCTTCTATTGGAAAATGTCATCATTTAGAAACTTTACAATAAGCGTTCGGAATTGGTGATCTAAAAACATTGTGGCACCATCAAACCAGTTGTCACGACGTAAATTACGTTTCAACTTTTTGTACAACTCAGCTTGTCATCAAGGTTAGCGTAGTCAGTTACATGGGGATATATGTTTATATTTCACATGCGTCCGAATTCAGACCGTATGCCAAGCAAATCACAGTACAATAATCTTTATTAAAAAGAAAGACGTTCCTTCCATGAGTTGCAAGTGGGCGGAATACTGCCAGGTTGCCCTGGCCTGGGCAGGTGAGTTTGCTAGCCAAAGTCTGACCCACAAGGTAGCGAGGAAGTGTGCGAAAACCGCCATCCTTCGGAGGCCGGTGTCCGGTTTGTCGGATCATACGCCCCTTGGATGGAGTCAAATGTCCGAAGTGCCCAATGCACCCCGATGCCCAATTGAGCCGGTGACTATTGCCGCAACCGGGAGGTGTGTAGTTCGTACTCTTTCTCTTGGTTTGTTTGTTATTAACTCCCCTGGGTCCACCAACCCGGTTATAGCCCCGAATATCGGCTTTTAGTCCTCTCACTTTGGTGCGAAGACACCTCCATCAGGAGAAGGCAGTGAGTAGGGCTTCCTTAGCAGAGGCTTTTCAAGACTCTTGTTTGTATGGGAGCATTTCACGAGGTGCAAGGGAAGATTGACCAGTCGCAACGCTTGACTGATACTATTACTTTATTATAGGAAAACGTTTCACTGAGATTTGTACACGACGTTTAGTGATTAACAAAATCTGGTGGTACTACTTTTTAATTAGACCTTCCCTTTTTGCCATCGCATATTGCTTTGCGAAACAAAGGCGGAGAGAAGTTTGGTGCTCAATTTTAAACCAATTCCGTAAAATTTCAAGGTCACACGCAATCCTACAGTTCTACGCCTCTGAAATCTCTAAGTTTTATCGTCGATGATTACCATGGTTCCCATTTCTTGCTCATTCGTGAGATGTATACAAAACTAATGACGAACAATGATCGAAGTAAAAATTGGGCTGGCTGTCTCGCTCGAGCGGAGTATGTATGTATGTATGTTACCTCAACTAACATTCGCTCGCTGACGTGACACACCTCAATTATGTAAAAGTATATCACATTGAATGAAATGTAAGAATGTTGGTGTGATTCTGCTCCAGAAAAGTTGGTTACATCCTGACATGGGTGGCAACTCCGTTCACAACTTGATGGATTTCATATTTTCCGAAGCGATCGAAGTGTGAACTTCTAAAACAGAGGTGGTGTAAAAAGACTCGTCTATTTTAAATTGCGTACTGGTGAGATTATTTAATATTTTTGTTGTTTGTGAGTTTAATTTCCAAGCCAGTTTCGTATCCTATAAGCTGGCATTTACATTTCTCCCGACATCCTGATCTCCAATGTTATTCTATCGATTGATTTTCCCCTTCTCCTCACACACAATTTGCGAAAGCTTTTACGCATCGTTGCAGGTGATTTTAATTGTTTTGAGCTGACTAGCCTTCATACTTCATCTTCAAGTGCAGTCATATAGTCAGCCATACATTCGGACTGACTGGATGACCTGAGGACCGTGTCTAAGAGTGAAGTTTGAAGGATAGTCAGTTCTAATCAGTATCAATTATCCCACACCACTACTTACAAGTAGTTGAGAGTAAAATGCGAATTTTAATTATTTTGAGATTGGGCACGATAAGTTTTACCCACATTTCCACCGACTCAGTTTTCTGCCTGATGGTATCCTTGTAAACAATCCTGGAAACCTTTTGTTGTGAAAAACGGGTCCGTTTCAACACGTCAAACCACTGGGGTGTACTCTTACCAGAAAAATATGGTAAATTTTGTCATCACCAATAAGCTCGTCTTACCTCCAGAGCCGTGAGATGGCGTGCTTTCCCCACAATTACTTAACGGCACTCAGGTACATGGTTTTGCTCAGATTATGTGAAAGCTTTTGGGCAGTGGGTTGGTGAAATTTTCATTTAACATCTTTTCGATTGCGGCCTAAGACTACAATGCCTTGGAAACTATTGTCAAATCACTCCGAACAGCCTTCTTTACAAATCCAATATCTCGACTTCAACGGAAGAAATTTCCAGCACGAAGGAAAACTCAGTTGAAACTTCGTTTCTATTATAGGCATATATCAATCCATATTTCAGACTTGAGAAACTGTCTTAAGTCCCAGTTATAAAAGGACAAACAATATAGCATATCACAGAGGAAGACCAAAAAATATTAATAGGGTAAACAAAAGTTTGAGTAAAAGAATGACTCAATCGGTATGTTCACCAAATAGACAGAACAGGAAGCTAATGAAACTGGAAAAGTGATATGTGCAAAAGCTATCGAAAAACCGTCACAACTATTTTTCACAGACGGAACAAATTATTCCCTCGTCTCTATCAGTGAACTCCGGGCTTATCAGTGTGTGATTTGGCCTCCATCCCTTTCTCCTATGAATAAATAACCTTTGCATTTACCTAGATTTTACAGCATAATTATGCGGGTGACGTAATAACTGGAGGCCTCTCGACTGATCTTACCAGTTTCCATCAAGGCTGAAACTGTTTAAATTAATTTTCAGTTCATCTGCGCCCGCTCTGTGATTTTTAATGAGAATAAATACGTGGATGTTTCATTTAGCCTTAAAACAGACTCCCATAATCAGATCTTTTTTAAATTATCAGTCAGAAATTTGTGTTATTGATTATGTAATTTCCAACGCCGACTCCGCAAATACCTCTGATTCACTTTGTCACAAGACCTTTCTCAGTTCGAACATGTTGGAAACATTTACACTAAAGGCCGAAGACCGTTCTCCTACGTTTCCAGACCTGCAATGTTTGGCTTTCACCTAAAGGTAGTTGTTGAATTTTCAACAGCCAGTATTCTTCCACACTGTTTACACTGTTCTGCATTTTTCCCAGGTCTAAATGAAGAAGATTCTATGCTCATCTCCTGATCCATTAAACTTCTTCCCTATCCGCAGTGATATTTCCGAGACTCTCTCGGTAGATTTCAATGAGTATCAGCTTTGGATGCCTGTAGTCAAGTTACCAGCCGTAAACTGTGAGACGAAGAACACGGTGTGCGTGCCCGTCTCTTAGCAAATGTGTGCCACATCCGCAAACTCGTTCCAACTTTAGGCTTCTCTCTGCAAGTACTTATAATATGGCATTATTCCAAGTCTTTCGCACACAACAGTTCAGCGGGTGTCTATCATTTTCAAACTGACAAAAATCAACTATCGTGCATGTGTTGTTTTCTTTTGATTGCATGCGACTGTGTTTTCGTGCTTCTTACTCGTTTTTATGTACACGTTATTCCATCGTGCTTGGTTGGGAATTGTGAAAGTTCGTCCTTTTGGGTGCCTGATGTTTATTTGATTTGAACTGACCATAGTGATGGGAGCCTTTGGAAAAGACCGGAAAAGCAAAACTGGTGAATAATAAAGTATCAATTATGAAGCCATGAATACGATCGTCTCGCGTTTCTTTCGAATGCGCCTCACTGAAACCAAAGATTATCATTCCGATGGTGTCTCAGCAAATGCACATTTATGTCTTCAATGGCTTTCGAACGCGACACTGTTCTCAGGAGTGAATACCCCGCGGTTCGGGATTTCTAGTCATTCCGAACAACTCTAGAAATTGTTCTAACCGATCAGGGGAGAGGGTAAATAGGCTCTACCGAGGAACTCTTCCTGTATTGCCTGAGGTAGGAGCTAACAGGTAAATGCTCCTAACCAATGTTGGTCGGAGGTTGGCTAGACTTTGGTCATAAATCGCACATCGGTAGCGAACGAAACTCATAGTGGCCCCGATTATCTGCGAGAGTCGGAATTAGGAAATGTGGTAAAATTTTGAATCATGCTACATAGATGCTCATTGCTAAGCTTATGGTAAATGTGTAAGCTGGATAGTTGGCTGCATTCGGAACGCATAAGAGTTGGGAGGGCGGTCTCCGGTGCATCGTGGATTATTTACCCAATCAGCTGCCTTATGGAATAGGGCTCTCTTTCAAAGGCTATGACAGATCAGGTTCGCAAAGTAAATCCTTCATTCGGGGTTTAGCAATCGGCCAGTATCACGATCACTATTTCAACACAGACTATCACTTTTCCAAAACAATCAATCAATTTGACCTAACCTTATTTTACGCGTAATTCGTACAACCGAGTCCAACAGACTAGAGTACACAGTTTTTAAAATAACCAAAGATGATTGACTGAATTTTCATTAATTGTTATTTTCAACTTGATTTAGGGATTTGCATTTATAATGCGCTCATTTAGGACACGAGAATAGAAGGCAGAAATCCAACCGGTGTTAACCTGAGCAAGGTGTACTTTTCAGGTTAGATGAAAGTTGGTTTGCTTGTGTCTGTGTGAGTAGTCGTGATGGTGGAACAAAAAATAGCCAAAGTGTGCACATGGAAGCAGTACATACAAAGAGGGAGCGAAATAGTATGATAATCCTATTCATTACGAACCAAAACGATCATTGTTGTCCTATCTGGATTGTCCTAACGATGAGTTCGCGTATGGATTGAGGATCGTAGAGCAGAAAAATGAAAGCGAGATAGGTGTATACAAGTGAAAGCACATGACTGGACCAGGCGCATTGTGATTTTGTTCGTAAATCAGGAAACCTGATGAGTTTATATTATAACAGATTACATACGCGAATGTATGTGTGTATGTAAACCAAGCAACGGTGGCGAGCCGGATCAGAAAGAAACTCAAAAAGACGACAGCAGAGTACTCACCGGAATAACCTTGAAAAGAAAACTTAATTAAGATAAAATAACATAGCAGGATTCCGGAAGAAAACGACGGAAAGTTCTGAACGAGGAGAAGGATTGGTGGGAAAAAGAGATAGAGGAAGTCATTGGAAGCTGTGTAGACTGTGTGTTCACTGCCTTTGCAGCACAGATAACAATTGAATAATTTAGGTTTTCATATGCACAATAAAAAGGCATCAAGTGTACGGATGTCGGCGCACTATCTTTATCTTTGAAAACGATCTATCATAGTCCGTACAGTGCCTCGACGAGGACCGGTTTGCAGGGATGATGTATTTGTTCGGAGTGGAGAAAGACCATTGGTTGTTGATTTGGTGGGACCATTCCCATTCCCTCCATTGTTTCGCGATGAACGAGCCCAGTCAGTGGTAAAAGATTCTGTTCTGCTGATATTTGCTGAGCCCAAAGTGTTCCGACGTGGGGGTTTAATTGGTTGGAATTTGGGGACAGAGGAAACGAGATCCGTTGGGCCTCGAGCTGAGGGTGTGGACGAAGCGTCATCAGCATACGGTAGTGCGTCTGCGAGGCGAGTTATAGCTGCACGCATTTGACCACGACATACGGAAACGTCCAGATCCAAATCTTTGGCTGAGCAAAGAGGGACATATGGAATAGTAACTGGTCACCGGTGGATTAGTTGAATACGGCTTTTTAGGCATTCGTTTTTAGGCAACCATCACATCGGAACGTGTAAATTGCTAGAAGCAGGAAACCGTGCACGACATGCATATGGTAAATCCAACCTCTAATCACTAAAACACATATGGCACTATAAAAAGCATTATCCACGGAACACACCGACCGCAACTGGGCAGTGAGCTCTATCATTTCTGAAAACCAGGTCATGATGGTCTGACGTACAATCAAAAAAGAAGTTCACTTCAAATGTTTCGTGGCATACTTCATTTATGGTAGTATAACGCCTAGCAACCGCGCCAGTAATATTTTATCTCACTAGACGTTTTTGGTTCATGGCGGTTTGTTTGCTTTGCCTTGCATGTTTACTTTTAACCCCGACCCACGGAAGACCTGTCTGCAAGTGTTTCCTCGCCGCCCTGTGTCCCGCCTCCCTGCCACCGTTCCACAACGTCGTCCGTCACTCTTAAAGCCTCCTATCATCTCCAACTACGATAGTGTACGCCGAGGGACATCCTGTCGCGCATCTCTGTTCACTCCGCTGCAATGTGAGAGCCCGAAGTACGTTCGCACTACAGTGGAAGATAGAAGAGATAAATGTTGTAGTCACTAGCACCACTGATTGATAGTTGCGTATCTTGTTTCAGTGTGGTCTATTAACACATAGAGGAAGCATGCAGTTGTTTGATTGGGAATCAATAAAGCCTTTGCAATACCAGATAGATAATCGAAGATAAGTGAGGAGTTTTCAATGTGGTAACAACCACTGACCTGCTATCACCACCACCGCCGCCGGTCATACTACTCTTTGCAGTGCGAAACAGTAGTATGATCATGCAGTGAGTTGCGCATGTACCCCTTGGAAATTTTCGGCTCAAATTGATTTTTCTTTCTTTGCATTGCAAACTAACTGTAAAAGCAATTGGCAATTCCCTTTGCATTCTGTATTTTAACAATCAAGAGACAATCAGTTGAACCCTCTCAATTTCGCCTGGAACTGCTGTGGTCGTCTCACGAACATGACTGTAACAAACGGTCTCATATCGATCGATCACTTCCCATATGTTCTTGACATGACACCCACAGACGTATTCACGTAGAAACTCAGTATTTCATTAGGACTCGTTCTGTAACATACAACACCGTAACCTCGATGTGCCGATATCTATTAAAAATACTAACCAGATTCGATCAAAAATGCTTAGAGCTTGATTAAAATTATCTGTATGACATTATCAACTAAGTGATATTGAGATCAAGAACAAGTAATGATCTTGGCAATTTACCATTCCGTTTGAGTGCTAGTCGTGTTCATGTCTCACTGGTTCTTTCGCGCATGATGTTTGTATTTTTCATCTCTTTCAGACTCTCTCTCAAACCTCTCCACGGAAAACCTCCTGTCTGTCCGCGGTTTCAGCCCGAACCGAGACTCAGCACACATTTTTTTATTACATACCTAAGTGTGACGAACAGCACACTGGGCGAACCCCATAGTCACTAGGACCTGCTGTTCAGTTATGGAAACCGGTAACTTAAGCCCCGAGACTTGGAGTGGCAAACCAAATAAGGCCCCAGTAGGTTGGGCTTGACCGACAGCAGAGCTGCCTATGACTTAGTTAGGTGGCGGTGGCGTGAATTAAAAATCGAACCATAGGGCCTAAAGCATGCCGGTGACAGGGACTAAACCACTAAACAACATACAGCTGTCTGGGTTATCCGTTCACGTCATTCTGCACGCACAAGCGTACGCATACTATATCACATTTTGTAATGAAAGCATTTCCGCCGAAATGTACTTGAGCAACCATCTGGAGCAAGTAACCGTCAAAGCACACTTACTTGCTTCTACCTGGGCCAAGGGAGCACGATCTGATGGGTTGAAAGACACTCGCCGAGACACGGTCGAGATCGAAGATGGAGGTGGAGGAGCAGTACGTGATTTTCGACGGTTCCCACGTGACAGAAGTGAATCATCGACAGGTTGAGGTGACTTTGTAAGGCAAGAAAGTTCTTCGGTTGGTGGAGATGGAGGTTGTGAACGACCGGACGGTTTTCCGATGCAAGACATATCCGAAGGTTCGGTCAAATAAGTGTTGTTCACAGTGCTGATGGATCTGGGTTTGATGAAACTGGAACGGCGGACTGGGGTGATTGAATTTTTTTGTTCTAAAAGGATAATTTGAACAGAAAGTTAGGGGCAGTATATGAAATTCACATATTAATTATCTTCTTAGGACAGCAAGACGCTTAAGAACTAAATTGTTTCCTCATGAAAATATAGTGTTGTGTGCGTTGATGGTATCCATACATGTTACCATGAGGAATATTAAACCTTTTATAAGATAATCCATCACTTACCGCAGGTCATTTTCGAACCGCGTTGTTGTTTGTATTCGTATGTCCATTTGGACAGATCTTTACTCCCGTTGGTTACAAGGTTCTTGGAAAGTTCCACGTTGCTCAGATCGCTGTCGGGGTGAGAAAAAACACAGGGATTCAGTTCGTGAACCATGTGAAACAAAGTTTGATTTGTCTCTATTATCACTGATGTTTCTGAATAGTTAAATATAAGTAACACCATGGAAGACCTACTGAAAAGCAATCATTTCGAGCATTAATCTTTTTTACTTAGTGGTAATCAAATCCTAGTGCGGGGAACGACGAAAACCGTGTGAATTGAAATCTATAGCCACAGCAAGATCAAAACTACGATATTTAACGACCATACCGTCGACCGTGTAGCTCAGGGGTAAAGGTCTGAAGTGCCTACCCGAGAGTTCGTGGTTCGAGCCCTGACGCATACTCAAAGTGTGCGCACTGCTGACGGGTCCCTTACTGGACGTATCAGCCGTCCTTGCTCTTTGTTAGTTATCACAAACATTTCCATCGCATGTAAAAACTTGGACGGTTATTTTTAAAAAATGTACTGTTAATAGCCTGAATTTATCCAGGAGCGTAAAACAAATTTCACGCGAATCACAAGGTGCAAGAAAAGACCAAACAAAAAACGGTAAAATTACATAATTATTGGAAAAGTGGAAACGGTATACGTGAAATTCGACCTCGAAACCTGAAAACTAATGTGACAACATTTCCATATTGCTTAATGACTTTTATCGGTTGTGCGGCATAGAAAAATTTGCAACAGCGATGCGCATACAGGTGACTGAATGTTACCGGAAGGTGAAAGTTTATTTGCGCTTCACAATTGTACTACTCACGAGTAGGTATAATTTCTAGAAGAAATGTGCAAATTAACAAGGCATTTGAACGTTACACTGGAGATTCCAAAGATTTAAAAACTCCTTTATCACCCTGCATTGTCGAAAAATAAGCCCACCGTTTCAATCACAAGCAATATAGCTAATGAACACACTACCTGAAAAGAATCCGGAATCATGGAGAAACATCATCGAGCTCTTCTGAGAGACGCAAAGGAGTGGGTTCAGAGCATATCTCGGCTATTACAAGTGAACCTGAATGATGTTATGTTGAAATTTAATATAGCATATCTATCGATAAGCGTTACATTTGAGCAAGGAGGAAAGAATGAACAACAGCTCTTAGGCCATAACTTAAAGGGACGTTCAGATGGATCCATCCAGTGGAAAGTTCACCGAATGGCCACTTGGAGCGGACAGTACACAAGATTCCTGGATGCCTACAGCTCGCCTGCAAACGTACACTATTTGTTATTCAGAGCAGAACATATCTGTCCAGAAGACGGTAGAAACAGAATTATCAATTGTACAGAAGGTTTTACAGTTTATACAAATCCCCTTCAAAGGAGACCCAGCTGCCGAAGTGGTCACCAGAGTCCTGCATGCCGCAGCTAGTCGAAGTTCAATGCTGAATAACTCAAATTCGTGGCCTTGACATCACTCATCATCTGATGTCGAAACAACGACAATTTACCTATTTTGACCTTGTC
>UZAN01042596.1:8430-24678 GCA_900618425.1 Echinostoma caproni | reverse complement strand
CCAATCATCTTGTGAGGTTACCAGTGGAATGCGATTGGTTAGATTCATTTGAAGTTGAAAAGGTTTAGACTTATAACAACAAAGTTATCCACCACACAGTTGGTGAATGAATAACTGGAAATAAAATACGAAATCCCACTAATCGGATGTACGAACAGTAATTCTAAACAGATACAGTTGAGAAGGGAATATTGACGACTCATGTGACTATAACGTCACGAAAGGAACGGAACCAAAATGTGAAAATTGGGGTTATTCGGGACAGGCGTAATAAATACGGGTCATTTAACATGTGGTTCCGAAGATTTCTCAAGGTGAGAAATCGGTGTTCTTTTTTCACAAATTGAGTTTTTGATGCCTAAATTAATATGCGAAAAACTCACTCCTCAGACCAGTGGGGGTTCGACGATTGTGTAGCCTTTTGTCGTCGCGGACTGGACAATAGCCCAGTATGAATGTTTGAGCTTCGCGTGCCCGTCCAGAAGCTATCGGTTCGTTTCGAATTTGCTTTGTTCAACCCGAACAAACGTTGAGATTTGGTCGTGGCTGAACTCATCGAACAGGTGGTGGTCGATTTCGTGGAATCGTTGCAAGCTGGTTGAACAACAATGGTCTGGGACGAGATATGAAGGGTGGGGCAATGAGTGGCGGAATGATAGGTCAGTCAATCTGGACTTGAGCGCGATGTTCCCACGAAAGATGCGTGCAAAATTATATAGTTCACGTTCATGAACTTGAAAACAACAGTACGTGACGAAAGTAAAGGAAGGAAATAGAACAGAGTATGCTGAAGCCACAATAAATAAATAAAGCTTTAAAATGACCATTGACACAGACAGCCACTGAATAACTTTCAGGGTTGATTATTGAAGTTCAAAAACAAGAACGATTAATTTCAAAGGAGGGAGCCAAACACCAAATAGTCACAATGAGGCAGTAGTGGTTGAAATGACCCCTAATACAAAGGAAACAAACCTGATCAGCCCAGTAACTAAGTTTGGCGCCGACAAACTGGTAATTTCCAGCTGATCGGACAGATATTCTCTAGTAGCTATGCGATCTACTCCTGAATGCTACAAGAGCACTCACGGCTCACAGGACCAGCCTGCAGAAAAACGCTATCATACTTGAAACGCGGGCAGCTGTTAGTAATGACGTGTAGAGGAATATCAGTGGACGGGAAGTAGTGTGAGGATTGAAAATTTGCAAGGCAGCCTCCAAGAGTTTCAGCATGGCCAGGGATGGGTGTCAAGGGTTGTGGTTGGCCCCCCTTCCCTATCACCTCGTGAAATGCTCCCATTAGACCAAGCGTCTCTAATAGCCTCTGTTGAGGAAGCCCTACTCACCGCCTTCTCGTGACGGTGTTTTTGCACGAAAGTGAGAGGACGAATAGCCGACATCCGGGGCTCTAACCGGGTTGGTGGACCACTGGTAGTGCACCTGGGGGAGTTGGCCAAAATCCCTCATTCCAAATCAACCATGAGGAGATGTACGAATTACACACACAATGTATTGCTTGTGGCAATAGTCACCGGCTCGATTGGGCATCGAGGTGTATTGAGCACTTTGGACGTTTGACCCCGTCCAAAGGGCTTATGATCTGATGACCTGGACATCAGCTCCTAATGGATTGCGGTGTTCGTATACTTCCTCGCTGCCTTGCGGGTCAGGCTTTGGCTAAGTCTCCGGTTGTGGATTCTTCAAGCAAATTCATTTGCGTTGGCCTGGGCAACATGGCAGTATTCCGCCCACTGCATGTGGTCGCATGTGGAACGCTTTTCTTTATTATAAAGATTATGGTACCATGATTTGCTTGGCACACGATCAGGATTCAAACGTGCGTGAAAATCCAAATATACACTATGGACATACATCTTCGAAAAGAAGAGTTCAACAATACAATATGGCCAACTTCCAGGAAAAGAAGCAATGCAGCTGAATGCACAAAATTATTGATTGAACAAAATTTAATAAAAACATGCCTATGATTTTTTGCAATAATTTTATTTTGTCCTAGGATCTTTCTTTATACCCGGAACCCATCAAAGCAAAACATAGCTCAAAATTAACACTCGGGTAACGTTGGAGACAGCTCGATATTGCCAAATCTGGAGAATTTCTCTTCAGCTATTGCCGATCAAAAAAATATCTGTAGCCCCTGCGAACTCCCTTCATACTTAGCATCGATATGAAGCAACTGAACCCCGCATTGCACTGCTGGGATCGAGAGCTCATGACACCGACGTGACTGCCATAAACAATGCCATACTGCTTGATATTCGGGTAAAAACACGCAAACATCAAACGTCTAATTATTAGTGGATCAATTGTCAATCAAGACTTTTCTGTTACGTGATTTTTTGACCGACAAAAGTTATCAAGATATCTCAGATAAGTTGTTTTCAAACGGTGATCATACCCCAGTATTGAGTCATTCGATTAACCTGACTATAATTCAGATTTAAATACTTATAAGAACACTTCGGTTGCCACAACAGGAATTTTATGTGAAAACCGGTGTCAGTTTCCAATAACGGAAGAATTGAATGGGGAGATTCACTGCATATTTCGGGGTGCAAAAAACTTCGCTCTTATGTCCGATGAACGGTACGCACCGGGCAATGTAAGCACGTGTGGAGGTGAAATGTTGTGTAAACTTTACTGGATAATTGCATTACGATAAACGTATAAGTAATCATTGATCGATGTATTTTGAAAATAAAATGCATCTATCATCAGAAGTTAGATTACTCTACTGTGGTAAACCTTTAAAAACGACTGTGTTGTAAGGAAAACGTGCCAAAAAGAAACAAGTGATCGTTATTATTATTTTACACACGGTATCTGAAGAATGATTTGTTCACAACCTAAATCGTACTCATTCGCTTCTAAGTATCCATTATAACTCAGTCATTTGAGAAAATAAGATATGAATTTGGTGAACTTGTTCAATCCACAGAGCGACATTAAATTGGGGTGTGTGCTTGTGTGCCTGTAGCTATCTCAGTTTTAACTTGTTCGCATTAGGGGACAGCAAACACTTCGGAGTCCAAAACTGAGAAGCCATGACACTATCATGATCAATACGAACACCGCATTTATTCGAGTTCTTGCTCATTGTAGGTTTTGTGACTAACGGGTATTGGTCACTACATGAGTGCACTAACTACAGACAACCTTTGCACTCCGTTTTCTTTACTGATCGATATCAGTTAATCACTGAAAATTTGAAACTAAAGACCCGGAACGCTTTGAAGTTGATCACAGTTTCACGGCGAACCATGACAGCATGTTGCTCGGATGTTATTTTTCACCCAACTGTACATAATCATTTTGTGACTGAAACACATTTCAGTAGTTCATGGAATGGCGAACAAAATAGTATTTAGCATAATACAATTCCCCTATGGGTGAATGTTATTGAGTATAGGGGAAGGGAGGATAGTTTTGAAAAACTCACCTTTGTCATTTCTGTGGCTAATGCAGAACGGGATCCCGAAATTGCAATTCGGCTAACCAAATGCCTGGGTGAGCTGGCTCCCGAAGAACCATGGCTGCTAGTTTTGTCATCCTCTTCACCATCATTGTTATCCGCGGAAGCGTTGTCAACATCACCGATGAACTCACTTTGAACTCCGGCTTGAGTGAGAGATTGAACTGGGGAGGTATGCCGATAGAAAAACGGATCACGTTCCGCTGTGGCGGCTCTTTGATTATGCATAAGTAGGCGTAATTCCGTAGCTTCCACATTACCAGACAGTGGAACGGTGGCTGCTCGCATGGGTGCACCAGCCGTGTCGAAGGATTGTGCTAGCTCGCGCAACGGGCTGAATATCTCGTCTAAATCACGCGGTGACAACGCGACCTGGGCGCGAGCTTTGGCAATATAATGCTCGTAGGCGCGGCCGAAAGTAACCACATCGTAGCACGATGCACTCGGGCAATCAATGTAGACGGAAGAAATTCGAGGCCGACCTTGGGAGTGATTTGGGTTATCCGATTTTCGAGTCAAAGCCGTTTGGGGGATTTGAGGTGATTCTGGAGGTTGAGGAGCGGGTGCCTTATGCGGACCTAGTAGAAGGGTGATCAAATGCTGATTAAAGTGGATTTAAGAACACTACATGAATGAAGTAAGTGCACCATTGACTGCCCCTACTGCTGCCTCACTGTGCCAACAACTGGCACTGTCACTTCCCTACGGCACAACAGCATATCTATCCATTGAAATGCAACGCGCTATTTTAAAATTACAAGATTATTTTGTTAAAAAAAGGAGATCTCTCCAATCACACCGACAATCTTCATCGCCATGTTTTACGCCTTCCGCTGTACCACGTAAACAGTTACATAAAGCTAGAGAGAGACTTTGCCGATGACCAGACCCTCCAACTGAACACAAAAGTGATGAGACTTGATAATTTATAGAGCTGCATTCACTAAACAGGTAGATGAAACAAACATTACCGATAGACTTCTATCCATGAGAACAACTTCTTACGGGCATCAGTAGAACCTGAGACGACAGCGTTTTACAATTTCAATTAAAGTAATTAATAATTAAAACGATCTAATAACTGCTGGCAGACACGACGTTGGTAGGAATCTTGATCAAATATTGCGTCAAATGACAAACGAATGAATAACTTGACAAAAGGTATGCATGCACAGAGGCACGCTACACGTTTTTATTGCCAGTGCCATGGTGCAGTTCAACTACGAGTACAAAAAACAATCTGATCTGAATTTTTTCTGTTTTGCAGAAAAGAGACTCATTTTGTCATAAGTTTGGCCTGGTGGAACACGATATGTTAGAGGCCCTATACTTCTCGAGACAATGGTCTATATTGAAACTTGTATGATAATATATAAGAAAAACCAATACATTTGCAGCATGACAAATAAAGCTCTTCAAGTGGTCTCTGACATCAAATTCTAGGCGCCGAAATATTCAGCATAGTTGGTGTAGTCAAAGTGAGATCCTAGGAATAAACCATACGCGGAATTTCTCCGAGATGCTCAAGAATGGTGGAAAAAGGCCAAGTGCTGAAAGACATTCTATTCAACCCGAGTGAGTTCTAAACTTCCGTTACGGTCTTTCGGGTCCAGAATCAAACACCATTGTTCTGTATCTATACACGCTGCTAGATATAGTGGAGAAACAAATTAAACTAAGAAGGAACAAGTTTGAAACGCAAAGGAAATTTCTTTCTTTTAGGAGTTTGTTAATTTTAGATGGGGAACAATAAGTTGACTTCACACGACAAACTCTTTCTTTGTCCCATGCACGAAACGCATGCTTACGTGATATATCTGTTCTTCGACGAGTAAGCTGACCATTGTTCATGGAAGGTGGCGCCTCCGATGCACATGGTTTCTCCACATTTTTTGGGTGTGACTGGCCAGTTGTACTCAACGGTACTTCAACACCTAGACGTTCCTCATTGATCTCGACCGCAATACACCGGAAATCGGTGTCAGTGTCACACAATAACGGCACCTTGCTAGGTGATCCAGCTGGTGAATTGGGTCGACCAAAAGAATTTTGTGTGGTTGTGGAACCATTGTCTTGGTTAGTGGAACTGGAGTGCTTCGACCAGTATTTATTCCACACATCGTGGAACACTGCGTCCAAACCATCGCTTGCGTCCCCTAAACTCTCTGGAGTTTTGGGGGTAGAGTTCGGCACGACAGATCTCATTTGAGGACTTTCTTGCAACGAAGACTGGGGTTCGAATAAGGAATATGCACTGGACTTTTTGAGGGCGATATAGTCTGAAATAAATACAAAAGAAGGAAGTGTGTTTGTTCATCGGATTTCAAAACTTTTATGGAAACAGAGTGTTATCAAACCGCTTGCCACAAAACCTACACTCAGATTCCAGAAAGAGGATGAGAGGAATGCCGATAACTTCATATTTACTAAAAAGGTTCACTGTGTCAGGTTTAGGTTGGCAACAATAAGGGGTATTAGGTGATATGGGTCCATATCCCATAGGTTTACGGGGTGTATTCTCGAATTGCATCACCCCCGAACAAAATTATTCAGTTATATCTCAATGCTGTTTTCAGTTGTTCGCATACTAATTGCGGAGCTGATCCTTCCCTAAAGGAAAACGGGCAGATGTCAAACAAGGCCCAATCTCATCAGGTCAGATAATTGAGCACCTGGCGATTTTCCCCTTAATTGCCCACCTTCGCCTTTGAAGAGGTCGGTTTATCATTAGCCTGTGGGAGAATTATTTGCACTTCATTCGACAGCTGTCGCTCGTCCAAGAGAGACAGCCCTTAGGTAACAGGAAGTTGTCTCGTCCACGTTTCGCCTATCTCATTGGGTACATGAGACTGAGGGAAAATCGTGGACGGCGTACCGATAATCAATAAAAAAACTGTGGTAGGTTCAAGGAAGCTCTCCACCTCACCTTTCAACTTCATTCACACGCTCAACTCACCGTGCCAGGCGATTAGGCCTCTCGAACCCACGGTGCTTCTGATGCTGAGATTGCATGATCCGCATACATTCAAGATGTCAACTCGGTTTGTGATGAAATGTTGACAACAAAATTGTCAATCTTGGCGAACATATGAAAATGGAAAGCAGCCTTGTTCACGGAATTAAATTTTCATTAGTCACTACGTTGAATATTACTCGCTAATTAATCAAAGGAAAGTAACTATTTTTTACCACAAACACTCTAACCAGGAAACATTCAGGAGGTGAATTTGAAGCAAAAACTTATTGACAAACCCATCCATATTTAATTATCTCAGCCATTCATGGAAATCCTCAAGTGTAGAAAAAAACAATAATTCCGGGACTTAGTTCGATACTGATTTGGACGATAACGAAAATAACTGGTCAATTTAACAAAATAACACGCATACTCATCTTCGTCAGAACGCTCAATACCATTCGGATCATAATGTGTTTGAAGACAATAAAAGCCGTGTAACATAATCGAGACAAGGAATATTCCAAGCACACTCGGTTTGATCGTACCCGGGACAGTAGTATCACTGTAGCGCTGTTTCCGTTCACCGGTCCGAGATCGAAACCACGGTCCGCTGGCTGTGTTCCCCACTGCCGTATTCACACGGTCCAAGGTCTGTGTGCGAGCGACTGTAGTCGGGGGAGAAGCTTTGGCTAGCGGGGAACCGGCCAACTGATCACCACAACCACTTCCTTTGAGAACAGCATCGTTTAGCCCGGAGGGATCAAGTAATCCGTGAGCTGTGCTCAATTCGGCCATGTTCAGCACAATATGTTTCGCTTTCTCTGGAATAGCGGCATCATAATTCTCGAGGATTAGACGTTTAATCTCCCGACACCAGAGTCGTTTCACTTCCAGTGTGGGAGCTTGCAATGTGCGTTGCGCTTTCGGATTGTCAAACGGGAGAATGTGAAACGCAAGGGCATCTTTGGGGATACATTCGACCAGCATGAGATTCGCGCACTGTTTGATTCCCACAGATAGGGAGTGGGGATGAAGAACGAGGATCAGTGAATGGAACGGGGACAGTATGCGGAAGGGAAGATAAGGGGTAGCCGGAGTGGGGAGAGAAAACGTGAGAAGCCAACTTGGGATATGTGCATTCAATAAACGTAGCGAATAGGATAGGTCATCTCAATGAGAAAAACTCAAAGCTGTCAACTTAGGCGCTTTTATAATATGACTGAATGGATGGGTGTGAGGTTTGTGGACCAGGTTGGCAGAGAATAATTAATTAATAAAACACGTTCTTACCGGATTGCTTCACACAGTACTTAGAAGCAGTGGGTTGAGGTTATGAATGATAATTGGTTCGCATAAACGATTCGATATGTTGAACCACTCAACTCCATGTAATAAAACCCGGGGAGTGCAGAGCTTTATGTTACCGAGCGCGTCCCCAGGTCACGGCTAGGGGAATGTCCGTCATCTCGCTGCTAATCGTGGATAAGCTGAAATTCGGTCCGCCGAATAAACGGTCGCAGACGATCAGTGGCAGCACTCGAGGATGTGGTGGGTTTAACTAGCGGCAATGGTTCTCCGCACAGAACACCACAATTATCTGTGGACAGCGCTGTGACGTGGCGAGTGTGGTCAGCCACTAAGTGTGGGCATTGCCCCTTGTCGAGATAAGTTGCCCGATAAGGTCTTCCAGAAGAGGCGAATGAACCAAAAACTGGCCACAGGCTTACCTGGAACATTACTGCTGCCTTGCGGACCACGCTTAGTTGAGCAAAGGTTAGCGTGCACCCTCGAACAAGGCCCATTCTGTGCCGTGCGACCGTGTAGTACAATAGCACACAACGCACATAGCTATGGAATTTCTTGTAATCATGACTCTACACTCCGAAGCTTTCTTATCAAACGGAAAAAGTTCTGCACCGTATACACCCTCATTTTTCCCCAGACTTCCCCCAACTCACCTTTACCTGACATATCTTAATCTCTCTCGGGTTCTTCCGACGCTCGTACTAGAGCTTCAGGTGTCAATTCTGCCGCTGTTCTCTCGTTTTATATCTCAGCTAACATCCAAGTCTCACCGAATCCTCCATCAGCTGAAACCCTTCTTCGTCCTCGATGTCCGTTCAAACTAGCAACATTTAATGTGCGTACTCTGTGTATGTGATCGGTGCTTTCTCACGACAGTCAAACATGAACAGGACCTCCTGGAACGAATTAAAGTTTTTCAAATTGTACCCGACAGACTATTCCATCAATTATTTTAGGTGCTTGTCGGAATTACGAAGAACTGTTCCAGATGAGACGTTACGTTCTACGTAGGCTTGTTTACCTCTGTCGAAGGCTGTTCGCCGAAGAAATAACCCTCCTAGTCCCGACGGTATCTTATGGATTTATAACGCTCCTACAAGCCAACTGAGCGCATCGGATTCTGTGCCTATCAATCGATGACGAAGCCCGTTCAGTAGATCACAGGTGCCTGTTCATTAAACCGGTATATTTAACAGCCAACTACAGTTGTGATACACAACAAGACGCTTTCTGTGACAAACTCACCGAACTCAATTGGTTGAGCCGAGGTTCCGATATGGTTCTGCTTGCAGCTGAATTTAACGAGCAGGTTGGCAAACTGAGCACATCGGAAGCTTGCCCTGATTGTCAGTGGGATCTTCCGTCCCAGCGAACAGATAACGTCGATTAACTTCTTCAGTTCTGAGTAAACTACTGTCTATTCCTACCCAGTACCAATTTCCGACACACTGTCAACGGACGGCAACGTGGCACTCCAACTCAATTGGTAGACCAGCTAAAATCGACTACATAATAATAAGCTACCATTGGCGTGGAGTATAAAATTGCGGGTTTTATAGAACCACCTGCTTTGAGTTTGATGATGTACTTCACGCTCCGAATTACTGGTTGCCGACAAAACCAGCAAACTTGGTCAGCATATCATCATCTGTTTGTCTCAACATTTCGCGGGCGTTATGAATAAGCACTGGTGCGTGAACTAAGTACACATCAGCGTGATGGGATAAATGAGCAGTAGGATCAGGCGCGCAATCCACTGCGCAACGAACGCTGCTCGTGGATTTGGGCTTCAAACCCGTCCGATACATTGGGTAGCTCACGAGTCAGTAGCCCTGATGGAGAAAAAACGACAACTCCGGATCAGAATAAGGGTAGGTGGCGACTGCAACGTCAGCTCATGAACAGCCTCAAGAAAGAGCTTGAAAACTGATGAGTAAGAATAGCTAGTGAACTGGAAGCTACTTCTGCATCAAACATTGTTCACTGTTACGAAAACAGACTCTACATGTCCATTCCTATTAGGTTTGGCACTTCGATGGAGGTATTAAGCACACAATTAGCGGTTAAGGATGTGCTACCGATTTACGCCCAGACTTCTCATTCTGAACAAGTGTGCCCACTACAGATTGAAGACGGGATGCCAGGGGAGACCATCTCATTTTGCATTTATCAATTCATTTGTTCCTGTATTTNAATCTGCATAGTTCGAACAACCAGATGCCCGACATATCGTATCCGAAATGACCACTCCAAACAGGTTAGTGTAAAGAGCAATGCTGCACGTAGCCAAAATAAATCACTCAGTTAATCTGACTGATTCATTTTGACCTATCCACACTATCAAAGGGCTAAGATCAAAAATGTCGGAGGTCCGCTACTCGCTAAGTAGGCTGGTGGAAAGAACAAGTGANTCAAGTTAACTTACGCACCGAATCGCTTGTTCGCTGCTCCGTGATCTCACTGCTTTTGGAGAGTTGTTCTTATAGATGTGCATACCTAGACGATTAAGCTGTTAGATCGGCAGTAGGCAGCAGTTTAATAACCAGAAGTATCACTTTCACGATCTAAGAAAAACTGTCTTTTCAAAGAATACGTTTTTTCTTTGCTGACTTGGAGATTGGAAGTTCCCCTCGAGCGCCACACCCTATCAAGTCACCAGAACCTAATGAAATACATCTATTGGTACCGATCGAATGGTACCTCTGTTGACCAGATTCGAGCATAGTAAACAATTGGATGAATGGGAGAGTGACGGTGTTACCTTTATACTAAAGCAAGAGCAAAGTGCACGCGAGCTCCATGTCGGCTGACCTCACCGGCACGGTCGGAAACTTCTTGGAACGCCCAGTTTCGGCTCAGATAAGAGATCATCCACAGAACCGCATATTGTTTACTTGACAACAAATTGGTTTTCCCAGGGGTCGATCATAGGTATCAAACCTGCGCCAGTGTGTAAAATTGAGGATCCTATGCAGCTTTAAAAGACTTAATCCCTCATTCTATAGTCTAAGACAAGCCCTACCACTGAACTCCCATGTTTGTAAGCCCTTGAGTGGGAAAGCGAGAAAAGTGTGCTTATGCTGCAGACTGACCTTCCAAATGCTAGATTGTTAACGGCACCAGAGAGTACCGGTTACCTCAAGCTCACATTGACAGAATGTGTGCGTCAGTCTGAGACATTATCGGTCCTATTCGACGTTTCGCTAACAGATGAACTTGGAGTGTCTCCGTGCTATCGCCAACTTGTCGCTAAACCAGGAAGTGCTGCATAACCACGAAGGACTTCGAGTTTCACGCCGCTCAAGAGGATACAGCACCAACCCGAATAATCATTGGCTGACGAGGAATAAAATACAACAAGCCACGAAATAACAGTATCGTTTCCTGGGGAGTATCAAGGAACGACATTGTCTCCGTCTGGTGCATCATCAGAGAAGAGGTACGCACAAAATACTGCAAACAGAGCTTGTACCAGCGGATAGATACTTGAAATATGGGCCTCGCTGTTATGCTCAATAAGATGAGATGGAAAGGTACACGGTTATTCCTTCATGATCGAGGAGGGTTGATTAACTCATAGAACGCGTCTCCAGGTGTCGTGGTGGAAGAGGAAATATTCAAGAGTTTCAAAAGCAATTCAGAAAAACATGCTGCAACGATGGTGCAACTTTATCTCCGCTAGGGGCAATGCTGGAACCTCTGAAATGAAGATCAGTCGGGGAATTTTCCCACTGTCTAGTGCTAAAGACTGCATCCATCCAAACCCTCATGGAAGCGTTTATAATTATCTGCCCTTAATCATCATAAAACATAATATTACTACTCGTAGAGATGCACCTAAACCCGAAGTCAGCCGTAATATTGTACACCAATAGCTCTAATCATTGTCTTTTTTCCTGAATGAGACAACACCTTGTGCATTTGTTTAGTCTAAAAAACCCAATCAACACAAATAGTCTATCATTAGGTTTCATGCCGCGATTGGCAGTTGATACTCTGGCTTCTAGCATCAACCACTATTTCTGACCTGGTTTTTGTTTTCTGCGCAGTGACAATCCCTCCAAATTCGACTCAACATCGAAAAGCACTGGGAGCTTGATGGAAATTCACGCCAACTCCCAGTTCACAACCCTCGGATAGTCGAACGGTCATAGCACGGTAAGAATTGCACGGTGAGCAGAAAACAACGACACCCGTAAGAGCTATGATAAAAACTGAAGCGAACAATATTAGAAAAACGTAAATGGCCGAAACATTCAGTTTTAAGTTATTGCAATAATCGAAATTTACGAACCACTGAGCATATCACGATGTAGAAGGTAACCGGTAACCGTCTCGATCAACAGTAACCATGAGAGTCGTGAATTTGGACTATTGCCTTTCATACTCTATCGCGAAAAATTAAAGGTTCCGAAGGTGACTTTTCGTCATTTTTCGTTTCTCGGTTTCGCGTCAGTTTGAACGGGAGGAGGGAGCACTGAGATAACTTCCCATGTCCCACATCTTGACCGAGGATCATTCATCTTTTATACGTTTCCGAGGTAAAATACTTCCGATCCCAAAACATTAACAGAAACTTCACGTTTCCCGTAAATGCCATTACTGTATGACCATTAACCATACCCTATACATGTTCCATGTGGACTAAACTAATTTGCCTTCTAAAAGTTTCATGGGCCTTGGTTTTCCCCATTTATCTGTGAACGCCCATAACTACAGTTAATTAACCTTTCGTTCGACAAGGAAGAGGTTAGATTTTCGGTTGAACGTGATTGTATTGTACTTTAGTTCGACAACTGTACGATCAGATCATTTCTTTGGTGCTAACGTATGTACGAACGACACTTTTTAAAAAGGGTTCGACCACCGTGTGATCTTCGAAAGCCGCATAACAGGATTTGCACAATTTTGTTCACCTACCTGTTTGTTTGATCAGTTATTTCTAATATTAAAATTTCTATACAACAAATCTAAACCATTGTTAGTAGCAGTGAACCTTCCTTTAGATGCAACGATGCCGACTTTACGTAACGTAGCGGCCAAACATAGCTCCATTACGAATCCCCAATTCTGCTGACGGAAAATACTTGCATTTGTATAAACCTGTGTAAAACAGGAGAATTGAAACTGTCAAATTTTCGTGCAACACTGAAGTGATAATTTTGTGTTTCTTTCCTCTATCGTGCACACGAATCTACAGGCAGCCCGAATGAGACAAAGTAGTTGCCTATTGCTACTTGTGGGTTAGTATAAAAAAACTCGATAATATTCGCTCTTTCACCTGTATCTTGGGCGCTTTAAACAATCCGTCGAGCCAGTATTCTCATATTGCAATGAGTTAATTCAGAATAATTTATTTCGTAATCAGGACAATACATCGCTGATCATAAATAACATTCCATCAAGAGAGATTTCGAACGATCGATATCACTTGGGTCCTAGGATTTAAGCGGGCCTGGGTCAGTGGAAACGAATTTCAAACGCTTTTATTGTGGAAAACAGTTGATCGAGAATGTGCCAAGATAGTTGACCCTAGAACAGATATGGCGGGTAAAATGCCTCGGTCATGTACGTATTGGGAGTTATTTCAGTTTGGTGTGAAATCACAAACACGGTGAGTGAGTGACCCAGTCCTTATTGTTCAGCCAAGCAGGGTGATGTTTACTATTCCGTTCGACCAGTCACCTAACAATTCAGCGCATTGAATTTGTGCCACAGAAACACAGAATGAGACCACCGGGTCGGACATATGATAACTTAACTGCAACCACATGCAAAATCAACATTAAACTAACCGTCATCCTTACGGGATTTCGCTGTTCTGCATCCACGTAATCAGTTTATTTATCTTTTACTCTCTCATGGATCTGTGCATAAAAGCTCTATTGATCCCATTCTCACCGACAAGTTCTGAGGACAATTTGAACAAACCCTGGTGCTTGAAATGTTAATTCCGATTAGGAGTCTTTTAATTTTAATTTTAGTTCCGTTTGTTACGTTTTCCCCATGACAGCAAAGCCATTCCTGTGTGCTAAAAACCGTTAGTACCGTTAGCACGAGGTAAATTTGTGATGTTAATTTTCTGTTCCCCAAAACAATGTTCTGTTTGCCCGGTGCTATGTTTTTAGTCCATGTGGATGGATTACGATTTACTAAAAACAAACATGTTGGCAACATCGAGTTTTATTTATAATCAGCTGTATGAAGCAAAACTTTATCGTGTTCATTTAACTTTCTACCTGCTATCAAACCCCTAATACAATTTAAATTAGTGTACTATCGAGGTATCGATAGCATTGACCGAACTTCTGAATAACAAGCATGTTCAGTTCTCTTTTAGTTTGACACAAGAGAGCCTATTTCTGACCTACCGATATTCGATTAACCACATTTAGAACAGCAAGCACAAATTAACCGATGGAGTAAGAAAAGCATTAAACTGGTAAGGTGTATCTTTCTGAAGATTCAACGTATTGATAAAATATTAGAAGCGATTTAAAGAAAGGTTGGAAGACTTTTCATCCGTGGTGCATTTCAAGGTACGTTTTGCATCGAAATGGATTCCATGTAAAGCGAATTTCTGGAGGCTGCTACTTTCAAGAGGTGCCATACCGCAGTTTCACAAATCTTTGAAAATTTTAGCAAGTCACTAAGTAGTGGATGCATGTTACATAACATTATAAAACATTGGTCATTATATGAAATAATCAAATGCTGCATCTGAAAATCCAACTCCTCGAAAGAACACATCCATTACATATGGATAAAAGGAATAACAATAGTAGAAGAAAACAAGCCATTGGTCAGGATTGTGCCACAGACGATAACTAACCATGGATTAACTGGTAACGTATTAGTGATTGTATCTGACTTTTCAACTGTTTACTGTGACATCTGAAGCGTTTCGGAGTTACCGTGTACCGAATTTGCTTACATTTCATTTGAATCATGGTTTGCTCCAAATGGAAAAATGGCTTCTACACATGGATTCGCAACGTAATCCAAATATGATTAAATCCCCTGATTCTGATAAAAGAACGGGGATAGGACAGTAGTCCTAGCCTACGGGCATATACGAATCGGATTCAACTCCAGTTCTATTGAGCGAACCTCCTTAAACGAAGATCGACCCCTCCCGTCGTAAGCACACATAGAAACGGATGACTAAACTAAAAATACACTGCAACCGGGTCTATTCTTCCAAAAGTCAGATGACCATCCCTCCTTCAGGTAGTTGCGATGTAAATGATAGGGCGTTAGCCCGCTAACATGAAAACTAACCGTGCGCCCATAACGCATAGTTTTGGGCACTTTGTTAAACTTACGCTTTTACAAACATGTCTCCTTGATCCGCTTAACTATGCCCTTTCCAACTGCTTATTCCAGATGGAAGTAAACCTGAATGAGTAAAAATTAGTTGAAACGATAAATCAATAAAAGAAATAAAGAAAATAATTGGAAAATTCAATTCCAATATTTTTTGCATCTATCAACTCATTTGTTTAGTATTATCTTGAACGCAATCGTATTTAAATACGTAACAGTGGGATCTTTAATTGCTTTCGATGAAAAGAGCTATATACGCGAGGGAATTGATTTTTAGGCTGGATATCTCTCAATTAAGTCAAAACCCTTCTGATGCAGTTTGATTGAAACGGATGACAGTCAGCATTAACATGCCATCGGAACAAGTACAAAATCGAGGGGTAGATAAGTATATCACTGGAGATAACTCACACTGATTATCTCTCGAATGTGTACAGTGGTCAAGCTGATCGAATAGCCTAGGCCGGGAAGACTCGCATTGGACGAGGCCAAATCATTGGCGTGAGTAGCAGAGGAAGCTGAGGCTGACGATGCAGCGGATGTTGAACTGAACCACACCTGATCGGCACTAGCACTGGCTGAAGTGGCGCTATACTGAGACAGTTGGGGTGCGGCTCGTGTGTACTTGCATAGTAAGATGGCACGGTGGAACAGGAGAACGAGGCGTAGATCCTTTTTGCCAGCCACACGAAAGTGACCGTGCAGCACTAATTCGCCCCAGTTGTCCACATCAAGTCGCATTGTCCGCAACTGATCAATAAGCTCACGACAACGTTTCTTCTCGTTGATATGATCGGCAACCTGGTCAATCAATTGGAGGAGAAGTTGATCCAGAACAAAAAGAACAGGTGAAATGCGTGTTTACATTTTGGGGGAAGTAGAATCAGTGTCGGGTCCTCGTGACTACAGCGTTTTAAATTCCAAAATAAACCACGTGACGAAATACCAAACTGTTGTCGTTCTCATATTGTGTACGTCCTAACTTTGTGTGATCACAAGCCCAGGCAATTAAAAAATGTTCCCATCTTTGCCCAATCGGAGAACAACCGGAAATACGATGTGTTCATTATTATTTCAAATGATACCCATCATTTGGAAATAGACGGAAAGCATGAAAACAACTCGTACATCTCCAACCGACAGAAGGATGAGTATTAGTAACACT
>UZAN01042595.1:15589-47195 GCA_900618425.1 Echinostoma caproni | reverse complement strand
TTGCTTTATACGTCCGTTCTCTTTGAATTATTATCATGGCCGTCTAATGGATGTTGTCGGCAGAATCTTATGTTTCAAATCCTTCTGTTCAGTCGGTAGACTCACCACACCTTGACTTTCCTTCTGTCCAGTGTATTATTCTATGATCCGTTTTTCCTCAAGGATTTAGTGCCAAACCGGGAGCTTCCGTGTGGCTTGATTTCTCGACGGTATGATGAATATCTCAACCGCCCAATCGCTGCCACTAAAAAGAAGTTGAGCAAATCGGTAAACTGGATGCTATGAGCAACGATTGTAAGGAAAACAATAATGTCATGTCTTTTGCCACTCACTGCTTGCGGAACCAGTTGTTCTGAATAAACTAAACGCACACCAAAATATTTAGCATGTTGCACTCTGGGTGTTCTTGAGAGGATACGGACAGAAACAGTACAAACTATCCGGTCAAAATACCAGTCCTGTTTTGTGGAATGAAAGTTAGTATACAGTAAACGTATCACCGAATGTGTTGTGTTAAATCAGTTAACCGTGATCTGTCCAAAACACATGAATCAGCCAACTCGCAAAAACACAGAACACAAGTGATTGCAAATTTCAAACTCAGCCTGAAACACCTCGAGTCGGAACAGTGGAGTATAACAATGTTGTACTATGGTGCAGAGCATGTGTTATTTAAGCCGAACTTCAACCAACTTTGAACATGGAGATTTGAATTGAATTGGATGCGACTACAAACGGAGTGGGTGTCCTAGTATATGTGACAACACAATCTAGGTTGTGATCAATGGTATCACGTCAGCTTTTCTCGTCCTCTCTCTCGTCTCTCTTTTGTTGATTCCTGCAGAGAACCATTCATGGAGCAAAATTTTGAATAATACAGTTCAAATAATTTCACGTCATATCCACTAGGTCACGTGCGGAAACAATCGTAAAATCATCATTTCATCTACCATGATTCACATGACTTATCTCAAAGAAAGCAGTTCATTCTAAACAAAATACAAATGAAGATGATATAACCTGTTTGTGATTTTTGAGTGATGGACAGGTGCTTCTCTTGCTCGCATGATTTGATGGACAAATGTTCATCAATAAGATCAACAAGTTATTTTGAATAAAATGGAGATTCAACCAGTGCTTAGTCAATTTATTGTCTGGTCACGTGATTACTCGCGATACCTTTCATTTGCTCACATGAGCAAATTGGAGGTGATGCTGAATCACGTGATCTAACTGCGTCCACTTGGTGTTTCTTTGCCGAGCGGAGCGGTTTGTTCCTGAGATTTGGTTGAAAGTATTTTGAGTCGGTCACGTGTGAAACGTAACACCGGAGTATTCCAGCTTAGTCCGAATCACGTCTTTTAGTTGGAATCATTTGATTATAAACCTGTGTGATGGAATAATCATTGAGAAGTGATGTCCAGTAGTTCTGGCTAATATTTCAAAGGAAATCAAAGATTTTTCAAAAAATATACTTCGGTTTCATCAGAACCAAGGGTAAGTGTACAACAGGACTTAGGCATATTTCGAATCAACTGAATTGCAACCCACCATTGAATCCACGCGAGATAGTCTGTTAATTTCGAGCAAAATTCTTGCATATCAACGTAACTGATGGCATAACAATGTCATGCCGCAACAAGATATGACATTCTCTTTTCTCTTTTAACAACGTTTTTTTCAAATTAAGAAACCATTTTGTTTGATTTATCAAAAGTGAGATGTTAGCTCGGTACATGCATTCACTTAAAACGAGAACAAATGTTTGATGCTATATTCTTGTGGTTCACAATTGTGCAAGTCCCGTAGATGATAATACAATATAATGATATTTTTATAATATGATATATTATATAATATAGCTTTTCTGGACAAGGAACGGTCTATTAGCCTATAGCGAGAACCTTAGCAACTTGTTAACTCAATTTGAGAGTGAATCATGCTCGACTCTCAGTAAAGTTTTGTGACTGATGCTTCTCCGATGGATGGTCAGCGAACGTACCAAAACGAAGAGCCTCCTGCTTACCGAATGTTTCAAGACATGCATTGAAATGTCTCAGGTATTTGTTCTTGAAGGGATATCTTGCCCCATAGTTCATCGACCACAGTGTAGCGGAAGAGATCCTTACATGAGAATCAGTACACTATTTGTTCCTAAATGTTATTATTGTCCTGTAAGTCATAAAATGGAGTGGTTGTAATTATTAGCGACAGTGGATCCCGAACCGGTTGAACAAATTGTCCTAATTGAACCACGCAGATGCACAGTACAGCGGTCTGAAGCTGGTTGCGTGCCACTGATAACACGCTTTGATTGCCCTCGAATCCGTTTGTGAGTTAATATGTAAGTCAAACAAAGATTAACCACTTGGGAATCTCATCCGTCATATGATTGGTCGAATTTGAACAAAAACACATTTTTCTGAGCCTCTTAAGCCAGTACTAACCCGTTCACCAAAGCATCTAAAAATGTAGGTTCAGTGGTGTTAGTATGTGTGCGAAGAAATTATTAACCGTAGTTGCTTGATTATGAAATCAAACTTTTCGGGAAAAGAAAACATTAGGGAAACCACTCATCTTGTTAACTATCACGGTTGCATCTACTTATGTATATTGTTTTTAATTTCACACGAATTCTCATTTCCAACTTTTATACCGTTGTTCTTCTGTTAGCCACACGCCTTGAGAGGCCATTTATCAGCAAAGATCAGGAGACAGTTGTTTTGTTGTGATTTGGTGCTCTAAAATGCCAATCATTTTGGTGGCCCCGGCGGGAGTCAAATTCCACAGCTTCAAGATGGAAGGCAAATGTCTTTCTGGCACCGGGTTTCACATTCGGTGGATAAACGTTATGTGCGTACGCACTTAGAAGATTGGGGTGCCAACCAGAAACTAAACAGTTCACGTCCCACTGGAAGCATTGATCACTTCTACCAAGGACCAAAGGAATGTTCAGTGCAAAGCGAGTTTTGAACTAAAGAAGTAACAGCTTATTTGTCCTGAGGTTCCGCTGCCACTCATCAACAGAATGAAACCCATTTATGCACATTCTGTAAAAAGCTTTTGAACAAGACCGGGAATTGAGAAATATTATAAAACAAATATACGTGATAGCGATTATATCTTTATTTCATCAGCTTACTTAAGTAGACTATATTAATGAACAGTTGTTCAACTGAAACGATTGCTACTGTGGCTCAGACAAATTATTCTATCGTACAAGTGAACAAGCTCTGAGAATGTCTCTCTCTCCTTGTGCAAAGTATTTTGCTACACGATCATCACATAAGCATATCAGTGCCCAGCACATGATGGATGGACAACACATTTGAGTGCATTCCTCTCCGACTTTGTTCGTTGTTGATTATTCAAGTCAAACGCATATGTATGACAAATGGACGTAGCGCACCCCGATGGGATACCGAAAGTGACTCCAGATGTTTGAACCCAAAAGTGACTAAGGTCAAAAGTACAGTCGAACTATCCACCTAGATCACGTGATAACATATGAAGTATGTGCACAACGTATCTGGAATCGCTATATTTCTGGCACATCCTATACCGGGTCTGCACCGTTTGGAGGTTGACTATTCATCTGCATTTGAATCAGCTGATGTTGCTCAAAAGGGGAAATTTGTTCCTTTTATGAAGTATTTACTTTTCCAGGCGTATCATATAAATGGAAACTCGTATTAAATGTGTAGAAGACCAATCATGGATTAGGGCATGATTTAAATTTCTCCCGTCTGAAATATGCCATTCTTGTTCTCACCCGGGAAGATGCTTCATTGATCAAAACGAATTTAACAAAACCATCATACATTTTACCTCAACCTGAGGCATTTGTTTAGCCCAAGATGAACCAGTCAAATGGGCAGCAAATCTATCTACGTACCAAAGATCCTGGTTTTATTCCAAATGAACTGTTGAAGCAAATCGAAAATAGTCTTCCCATGACGGAATTATTTCTGTTTTGCTAACATCATCACATTGATTCAGTTTTCATTTGAGCAATATCGCCGGTCGGTAATAAATGCAATGTTATAACCTGGCCACTCGCTCGGACTGGAAGTGAAACATTTTGTTTGGGGATATTATTAGGAGGCAATAGCCCTATACCTTCAGTTGGCGAAAATGCATCGGTCCTTGGAGGTTGATCAGTCACCGAATCGAAATCCCTCTCGACAAAACATTCGTTTCCAAGTCGCGGGACGTGGCACTGTATAACAGCTGATCCACATGTGTGATGAATTATCGATCAATATGGGCCGTATCGAGGTGCTCAGAAATATGCTGAATGCGTTTTAGTCTTCCGTGATCTGGGTATCAAATAGAAGCTATGTTCATCTCCTATGTATTCATAAAATGAACGCACCACCTTAGAGTCCTCACAATCCGTGATCATTTATAAATGTCCAAATTGCCAAAACTCATTCTTAATTCCTCCATATTTGCAAGCATGGAGTCGGCCGAAAAAATATATTTTGGTTTATGTTTGTACACCAATGTGTGTTTCCGTTGGAGAGTTCTCATCTTTTGCGGTGATAAACCATGGGCCTACTGAAAAAGGATTTCAGTGATCTTTACTTGTGTTTCCCAATTGTTTAACCTGTTGTTATTAGCTTTATGAACACAATTTTCAAGAAGCGGGAAGCGGTCAATCAAGGGACTACCATACAACACATAATAGGGAAAATCAGGTAGTTTTGATCGTGGGATTCGAATACACATTCATCGAGGTGGTGATTCGGGGACGTGACCACCTGGCCTTTGCTGCCGTTGTGCATTTCACAGCTGTTTTGTCAGCACAATCAACTGCGAAACTCTCTTCTGTATCAGGTATTGCGATTTACCAGTGTTGGGACAAATTCCGCTCAACGTTGTCACAGGCGACGACAGAAAGTTGTGAGTAATAGGAGTCTAACTTCACCAAATTCCGCAAAAAACATAATTTGGTAATGTATTTAAAATTAGAATGGCTTTACATACAAGTGACGAATGACCACCCCAGAAAACCAAGAGAAATCACGAAATTTACATTTCGAAATGAATTTCACCCCGTTATATCTCATTATATTTCCTATGTTGACTATGTAAATTCGCGGAAAACATCGTCTAATGGTTGTAACTAAACACGGATGAAACAGATCTCGAATGTTATTTATCGATCCCCACACAATCACCGAGTTTCGTTTCAACTTTTTATGATCCCAGTTCTTGTTTTGTTAATTTTTAATCAATGTAATAGTCAACATATTTTTTAGCGAAATGTAGGCACAAATGCGTCATAGAATGTGACCGCGTTTCTAGACTATCGCTAACGTTTGAGCGTAAATTCACAGGGTCTCAGAAACTTGGCATGCCACAGTCCAAATTCCGATCGATATATGTTTAAACATGCATATTAGAATGAATCCCTACTATCCTCGGTATAAGCTTATCAATATCAATGCATGTTCACCGTTCACACTGCTACTGTGCCTGGTTTTGGCATTTTCGAGAAATAAATAAATCATATTCCATCTCAAAAATATTCCATTTGTATGTTTACTTAAAATTCGATCAAATGTATTAACCCTTAATTTAGACCAGGCTGTCGGATACCGCAATTCACATTTGCCGTCATACCAAACTCGATTCTGAACAACGCAACAAATTGTTCCCCTTTTAATGAAAACAGGTTTCGAATGAGTCATCTCCAGCAATTTGTACTGTTTCAAACACGATTGAAATTTGCGTATGGATATAATTTGGGGACAACATGCCGACAACAAATGAGTGTATATTTTACCCCAAGTCGGTCGTGAAACGTTATAAATCCTTATTCTGCAATTTTTGGATGCGCGTGATTACACAACAACCGAAGGTGATTGGGTTATCACTAAAATTTAGGCATTTTAATTTGGCATTTTAATAACCATTTATGTTGTCCGGTTAGGATTTGAATGAAATACGTCCCGAATTATTTGATGAGATTCTGTTAGACGAGGAGGATCCCTCTATGATTTTTCCCTTTACCAAACTGTATTGTTTTCCCCGATGGATAAAATATATAACATTCCGAAACTGAATGCTGCTTTCTAACGTCTAAATTCATCAACATCACCGAAGCACCTTGAGTGGTGAGATGTAATATAATTTCTATATTTTCTCTCTGATTTGTGCAGGCAAAGAATACTCAGAAGCGATCTCGAAGACCAGACTGGGTAGGCAGAACGGTGAGCGATATCCGCCCAAGTTAAATTCCCAGACAGTGATTACCTGTTATAAATCTTAATTGACAAACGATGTGATGTTTTATGTCTTGTATATGGAGATATGTATATATTGGCAGGTTGGTATCCCGATTTTGAAAGGTTGACTTCCTTGTCAGAATATAGCGCAAGACAGTGTCTGAATGACCTGGATGATCCCTTATAGAGTAGAATCAACGTAAATGTTTGGATAAGTCAACAAGTTACAACCAGGTTTGTTACTGGCTAATTGCATTTTAATTGGATAAACAAGATAAGAGCTTTCTAGCACACTAGGATCACATGGATCGCCAAATTTTCTGTGCACAAAGTGAGATCTTATATAATCTGACGGTTGGTAATTTGGTAATTTGTAATAGTTTGCCTGATCTCGCAAGATAAAAAATGATTCTGCATCCATGTGTCTCATACAGCACCTTGGTCTAGTAAGAATGTTAATTAATGTCATGTTCAACTTCCATGGATTGTAGGATTTCAACTCAGGGTCAATGAAGCACGCATTTTATTCGTTCCGGTTGGCACAGAATTTTCATGTTAGCTTTGATACGCATCAAAAAAAGTTCTTACTCATATGGTTATTTGCAAAATGTCAATGAGGATGAAGTGAGAGAGAGAGTGAAAGTCAAATTTCATTATTTTTCCCATACGTCTTTCCACTAACGATGTTCCCGAAATTAGGTTATTTCTCGGGAAAATTGACAAATATCACATACAGTTCCAGCTAAAAGGAAACATAAAAACATATTCTTGAACTAATTTGCTTGTTTTGGTTGTATGAGTCTTTTCAAGATTCTATCCAATCTCAACTTGAAAGATGAAACAGTTGGCGCAGAAAAGACGTGAGAAAGGAAAGCGTTTCAAGTGGTTCACACTCTGACGACAAATAACTTACGCGGACATTCCAATGGACACTTTCGACGACCTCATTTAAGATGATGTCCCCTGAGAGAGATGTTAGGGGCAATGTGAGTAGTGGACGACATGGGACCTTGAGTGATGTAATGTTTGATTAAAAGAAATCAATTATCCTCGAATTCGGCGGTGCTGAGTGGACTATAATCCCAATGATTGTAATATCCACCCGTCGGTTCGATAGTACAACATTTTGGTCAACTTGGTGGAAATCCTTTGAGAAAGCTACGGCTTCGTTTGGTCACGTTGTAACCATAGTCTTCAGGCTAGAATGGCATATTCTGCAAATGGTCAAAGTCCTGTTACTCAACAACGCGTCAAAGAAGTAGAAACAGCAGTATGAGGAACGCTAGACTGCGTTTCAGTTTATTTGATAATGGTTCCATGGGAACCGAAAAGAGAGATTTGTGAAAATCAGTGATGTTGGAAACATACCATATAGAATAAATTGATAGTCTTCTGCTAAAGAAAGAAGACCTAAAAAAAGTTAGCGGGAACTAAGGAAAGACTGACTTTATCAGGCCATTTCGCAATGAGTTTCAAGACTTGTCTGCTCGGCTGTCCGGGATGAATAACTGAGTTCATACAACAATTTGGGCCAATTAAACAATTGAAACGAATCCGGTACCATACATTTCTTCGGTAGAGAAAGTACCAGATATTCGTAGTTTGGTCATTCATAGTCCACGCCCAAACCGTTGAGAAACTACAGCTTTACATGATGCAGGGAGTTTACTGAATAAATAATGTAATAAAGCATCTGGTTTTGATTATTTTCTCGTTGTTTCTTCATTATTGCTCTTAAGCGGAACGACCTCGCTTTATCTGCGTTCCAATCTAACGCAAATATCGATCTTTTCTGCCGGTGACTACGCATCAGAACTCTTTCGCTGTTCGATCTCGAATGTTTCGAACGCGACGGCAGGTACATAATTTAGTGAATTTCAATCACATTACAGCACGAGAAAATGCTTGGGGGTTCATTCAAGCGTAGTGTGAGACCTGCCTACTTAAGGATTGCAATTTGCCTCAAAAGCTGAGTATTCGATAGTGAGTGATGCACGTATAATGCGGTTTGTTTTAAAATTGAGTAATTTCAATACACATCATATCAAATTCCAATGGAATTTGCATTTAATTATTAATTAATTTGGTTTCTCCTTTTCCCGTCAATCGATCGAGATCGTTTGATTCATTTAAAAATGATAAAGGATAATGAGTGTTTACGGATACTGTGAGATAGCTATTCATCAACATCAGCATTATCCTCATGAAACCAGCTGATGTCATTCGTTAACACACTCCAAGCTATGGTGTTAGAAACATGCGTTTCCCCCACCCATCTTATTAATCCAGAACAATCACTAAAACCTCTACCACGATCACTACTACTGCTAAGTTTAAAGCTTGATATTTACCAGTCCCTAACTGAATGTATCTATTGAAGGTAGGAGCATTCAATAACCAGCACTTTAGATGACCAAATAACCGGGAGAATAGAGGGGATTATGGGTCTTAAAAAAACCGATCGATTTTAATTCGAGTGTCATAGTTTGAACTGGGACAGTCTTTACGAATAACACTGCATGGCTTATTCTCCGGTTTAACGAATGTCTTTCCGGTAACGACAGGCGACGAAATGGGCCTCCGTTTGACAGCAATGACCTTTACGAATAGACCGGTTATTTCTGGAATGTATCGATTCGTTCGATTTGTAACCCAGTTACACGTGGGCTGCCTTATCATACAAACACATACACTCGCACACATCTGCTTTGAATAATAATGACTTTTTAGTTGAGATAACAATAAATCTCGGCAAAAGTGCGGGCTTTTAGGGGTAAAAATAGATCGGGGGTAAACGCCAAAAGCGTATATTTTGAACTATAAGTTACGAATGTTTTCCATGAGAGTTGTGTTGTTTTGTTCGCTATTTTGTGGGAATTCACAACCTGAAATTTAATCTGTTTGTAATGTAAGTTTAACATATCATGCGGAATCAAGTCGGTATCAGTGGTCTAGGTTAACAAGAATAGGTGCTAGATGATGCTCTCTTTAACATGTTTCACCAGGACGATATACACTGGCACACGCAAATCAACGATTACATAATAAAAGTGCATTCGAAAAATAACTTCCCACGTACTTTTGCCAGTCTCATCTGAGTTGACAGAAATTTCCATCCTCATTGAGATACAGTTTTAGAACTCCCACCGCCATGGCACGGAGAATCGAGCATATGAGAATTGTAGTGTGGGTAAACAAGGGGATTAAAGTTTTGCAACCTCGTTCACGAACAAATTAAAATCGAAAATATATCCGTCTCCTTTGATTTTACCGGAGTCATGGGAGGAAACGGAATTAAAGTTGGAACATTCGCCTGGCTGTTGCAAATGTCGCTAAAGAATGATTTTGGTCAATATGGGAGACACTTGAATTTACCTCAGTGTATCCGTCGCAGTTTGGTGATCGATTTCACAAGATGGTTCACGGTCACACATCAAGCACTTTCTTTGCGGAGCTTAAATGTCACGTCTCATTGGTATGTCTCCCTTTGATTAAATGAGGCGAAAACTGGATGGTCAATTACTCCCAACCGAGTTCTAATCCAAGCGGATTCAGTGAATATTTTACCATGTGTATTCTTAAATTATCCTAAGGAATTATTGACCAGAAATATGCTCACAGCATTGAACGCAGTAGAGTTTCCCAAGACTGCCACAGACCGCTGTACGTGGCATACAGTTGATGGCTGGCCGCATAGGTAAAACATCCATTCAATTCTAACTTTATCTTCTACTGATTTGGTTGTTATTTGACTGTATCATCATTTGACTTACGGCTACCTGAGTTTCCACGGAAGTCTTGTTTGTCCTCCAAATTCAAATATTGATTACCAATGAAGGACAAACAGGGGTATCATTACGATCGATTTTGGACACCTATTCATTTTTATATCAGGGTTTGATAACATAGTTATCTACATTACTGGAATCCAATCACGGTGGGCCAGTCAAGTGCCACGAAAAATATTTGTTCACTTGGCAATTCAAATTCGTCGAATAAACTTCGCCGATCAACTAAAGTTCTCACTGGACACTGGCTCGTCATTTAGCAATGTTCTCATCAGGAGAAGGATAAAATACATATGTATTTATCTGCTAGTCTTGAAAAAGACCGAAAATAAGTGCTTGTAACTTATTCGTTTTCTAAGCTTCCTTGAAAGCATTTACATAGCACCTTCCACTACAACTTCTGATGTGCAAATGGTTGCTGATGTATTTATATCCGAACTTGTTAACTACAAGGATTGATCTCTTTTTATTGTTAGTGGTGATTTTACCGTGCAGATACTCATTTCTTGACTTGTCCCTCTCTCTATAATCTTGTAAATTTCGCCACAAGAGGAAACACGCATCTAGACCTTATGTTCTTAAACGATCCCGACCTGTTTGTTGTGCGAAGGGGAGCCACTCTCGCAAACTCCGATCATTGTATCATCAATGTTTTACCAAAAGTCTATTCAAAGAAACTGACACGTACATCTAGCCGGAAGATTTTTCATAGGCTGTGCGACCCGGCCTACTTGGCATCACTGAGATAAATGGTTTCTGGTACAACGTTTGATCAATTATTTTATCCAAGTGTCTTGATCGAATGTGAAAACCTCACGAGCGATTTGAACTTCTGCTTTGAAATCTGCTGCCCCATATCCCCTATATACATCAGTCCTGCCAGATTTTCTTCTCACACTGAAGACCCTCAGAAGAACCAAGGAATGGGCATATAAAATACGTGATCGACCATTCTTGGTGACCGTAATTGCAGGCAAATCTGGAGCGCTATGAAAAAACTTTGTGGAACTAAAGTCAGACTACGTGGGCCTCAATCCACAACAGATGAACTCAACTACATATTTCCCACGTCAACTCAAACTGACGTATCGCATTCTTATTTCCAATCAGTTGACCATCATGAAGTTTTACACACACATTCGAATCAGATGCTGGCACCGGTGATATACCGAGAATATCAAAAGCTTCCGGTCCCGACGGACTATGTCCAGCCGTCCTCAGGGAAAGTGCGCATTATCTGGCAGAGCCCGTTGCAGGTATTTTTGAGGAACAAAAAGTTGTCCACTGCTGGAGACCTGTACCCATCAGACAAGTCCCAAAAAAGAAGCTGGGAAACTAAGACTAATCGCCTGTACTTCCATTTTACTAAAACTTTCAAAACTTTTATACTTGGTTATATTATTTTCAATACTGGGCAGCCAGATGAAAACCAATTTGCTCATTACAAACAAGGTTCTGCCTTAAATGTTCTTGCGCATTTGGTAAAATCAGTTTTGCGATCCCTATAGATGAAAGGCAGGGCATTTCGTGTGTGTTTCCTCGACTTTAATAACGTTTTTCACTGTGTTGACAGGAACAGGCTTTTGTCTCTAGTCCAAGGTGCTGGATTGCCTGATAATACCCTCGCTCTACTCCAAGATTATTTTGCTAGCAAAACACATTTCACAGAGTTTCTGGGGAAAACCACTGATTCCCTACTAGTCAACGCAAGGGTGCTCTAAGGAGCAATTTCTGTTACCCTTTATTTTCTCTTTCTTCATTCGTGACATTCCCACCAACCCAGATGATCTTCTTATTAAGTATGCTGATGATGGAACAATAGGTTTGAAGTGCCAAAGTGATTTCCGCTTCTCTCGTGTTCAAACCAGTTCATCTGCTTTAAACTTATGGTCTCCGTCTTCTGAGTTATCTCTCAATGTAGCTAAATTTACCGATGTAACCTTTTCACTTGCCAAAGGAGAACGGCTACATTCTTTTGAACGGAAGTGTACTGCACTCTATATTGACAGTCTGCCTTTTCCCCCGGTAAATTCTCTACAATACCTCGGTGTCACTATCCGCCAAGATCTATCCTGGACCTCACATTTGAATTCTACTTTTGTTAAGATTCGACGGCTGTGTTTCTTTATTACCCGCTTGCGTTCTTTGAAAGTTCCAGTGTATTTACTCACCTTAATTGTACATTCTTGTGTTGTTACTGATCTGCTCTACTGCACCCCAGTTTTAGTTACCGGCATTGCAGTTAAAGCTTACACAATTCTACGCCGTTCTAGTACATTATTTCTCGCACAAGCGGTATTCCTTAGTTGCACTTGCTGAAATTTATCGCCGATTAACATTTTACCTCTTGCGATAACTTATGCAACAATATTCTATCATGGAAGATTCCTATAAGAATATCAAATGTCAAACAATATAGCTAAGAAGCTGGATTTCGTAACTTCGTCTTCAGGTCTTTACAATTATGTGTGCGTGTTTATATCTAGTGTAGAAATAAATGTGATTGGACCATAGAGGTTAAGTGTGAAAATACAACGATGTCTATCAAGTTTAATCAGGACGAGTGAATAAAATGGGGACAGTGGACGAAGGGGAGGGGGACGAATGTCAATTCTGGAATTTTCGGGAACCTTTTTTCATGTGCAATTTGTCACGCCATGTTGCGTCATCACGATATGACTGAGGTTATGGTTCGGGTCATCACGTAGGTTTGTTTGGGGCCAAGGCAACTGAGGTACGGCAACCATATTATGTTTGCACAGTGGTGGGTTCATGATTCTGATTACAGCAGCTTCCGCTGTTGCCAAGTGACGTTTCCGAAATTACTTCGGTTTATTTTTGGGTAATTTGTAGATAACTTTGAATGCATCGTTGTCCGGCTGATACCCGGTATCGACAAGATGGGTCTTAATCGTACTGGTTATTGTTGTCTTGCAATCCGTTCTAAACCATGCCGGTTTATGCCCTCTGATCCTTTGGGAGAACTGCCTAATCGTTCGACCTACATAACTTGCCAAACACGTGCAAGTGAAAGAATATGTAATCGTAGATGAGAAGAGGATGGACAGCTTATCCTTGAGGTTTGTGCGAGCTGAGGCCGGATTGTAAACATCAAATATAGATATGTTCGTGCAATAACTTACTCCAGACGTTTTCTTTGTAGATTACCACTCAAATCACCTTTAAACGGAGGATACACGAATATTTTTTTCTTTTCGGCCGTGCTTGGTCTAGGCATTGTGGGCTTTTCTACGAGTTTATTCTTGATAAACCGCTCCGGATATCTGTTACTAAGATCTATGGATTTGATGAATCTAAGTTCTTCCTCCACTAGATCCTTGGAGTAGATCATTCGAGTTCTGAAGACCAGACATTGGACTAAGTTTCATTTGAATTTGATGGGGACGAAACTTTGAAAATGAGTGTATTGGCCGTCCCATGTTGGCTTTCGAAAATAGAACGAAATAACTTTCTACTGGGCCCCTTCTGCAGGTTGATGTCGAGGAAGTGGAACGTATCCGCATTTTCTGTTTCCATCGTAAAGTCGATTGACGGATGAGCTCGATTAAAACAATCCAATATTATTTTGGGCAAAATATGTTTATCAGAAAAGATAAAAAATATCGTCGACCTTTGCCCTCCCCCTCCGGTCCCTTCGCCCGCTGTCCCCATTTTATCCACTCGTCCTGATTAAACTTGATAGACATCGTTGTATTTTCACACTTAACCTCTATGGTCCAATCACATTTATTTCTACACTAGATATAAACACGCACACATAATTGTAAAGACCTGAAGACGAAGTTACTAAAACACGCTTCTTAGCTATAATGTTTCGCTTTTAATCTTTTATCAGACACACACAGAACGTAAATAATGCACATTCACTTATGTAAAAAGATGTCGTTATTAACTGGTGTATGCTCGCACCACCGCCTATCGTTTGTCCGTCATCCCCCATCTTTCGAGATTTCTGGCTCAAAAGGCATCCGTTAGAGAAAACTTCCTGAATTTCCGACGCAATTGATATTCATTTTCGAACTTTTACTCCACATTCCTTTGAATTTGCGATGCTGACTGTATGCGACGATAAATGTTCCTGGAGTGCAAGAAGCTGAGAATCCATCCATTAAGATGAATACTGCGGTTTTTACTTGACTTCACTTGACTTGATGAAGATATGACCGAATTCCCTGAATGATAAAATGGTCAGTTAAATAGTTTTAGCACAATAAAAAGAGAAAATCAGACAAAACCGTTGGTGGGAGTTTATAAATACAAAGTTCAACGTCCATATAAAGCTCACTGAGGATTTAAGTCTTCAATTTCTGTTATATCTAAGATGAGTGAATAAAACTCGGTATACAGAGAGAGAGATGAGACTGAGAGAGACTACTGCACCTAGTCGTACATCTTTTCACCACTTAAAGTAATAAGAAAATTGTAATCTGCTGCATGACAGATACGGTTCCTTGAAAATATATTTACGACCTACTGGTGCGATTCAGTGCAAGCATGAGAACGAGTCAGTGGAACAGAGCTTGTTCTTCAATCAGTCTTATTTAAAGTTATATTTATTCTTTCAATTTATGATGCAATCATATTGATTTTTATTTCGGCATCTCCATTTGTTCTGATACTTTGACATGTAATATGTCAATACTACAAATATACTTCTGCGTACCATAAACAAACTATGTTTGTCTATGAAGCGAGAAAAAAGGTTCAACACCAACATGATAATCGGATCTGTGAAAGGAACTTCTGGTGTGACCAATATTCCTTCTTTAGCACATCACAAAGCATCAAACAAATTTCGAGTACTCTATCTTCAATATGTTGACAGAGAAGAGAGATGTGAAATGTACATAAGTTCGAACTCTTAGTGGTTGGCTTAAAAACTTACTTTGAAGAAAATATAAACACTATATATATATATATATATTTATGGACGAAAATCATAACTCACGTTTGACTCAACATTACTTGTAAGTAGCCATGCGGGATAATCGATACTGATTTCAACTGACCAACCTTCAGACGTCAACGTTACGCACAATCCTCAGTTTTTCCAATCGGACATACACTCGCTGCCACTACACTCGAGTTTCGCTCTTATTAAGGCTCATTACTAGTGCATATTCAGCATCATATTTGGGCTTTGAACTCCGGCCTCAACGCACGGAATGCGTGTCTGATACCATTGCACCGGCCAGCTCATTCTAGGATTGAAATGAATTGTGAGTTATATTTGCTTAGGTGTCTTTTTCATGGCTAGAAGAACTGCGGACTATACCTGACGCAGAATTCTAAAGGATGCTCAGTTCAAATTAAAAATCATCACAGAAATTCATATATAGCAAGAAAACTGAATAGGTTCATACGACATAATAATTAAAAAACATCCTGACTTTGTGAAAACCTTCTGTGAGAACAGTTCGTCCAAATTTCGTGAAATTCTTGTTTGCTGTTGTTTGTAAATCGGCGTCTAAATTCGGAATGTAGCTAAAACCAATTTACTTGAAACCACAGCAAACAAATAAGGTCGTATACTGATTTTGCTAACGAATGAAGGTCAACGGTGTCATTCCTTTGGCGTCGGATCTACTTCAGTAAACTTACGAGGTACCGTTAGCTGATGAGCCATGCAGGATGGCAAATCATCCGTGCGGCTAATGTTTCAGTAGAATCACTCGCATCATTGAAGTGAAAAAGAAACGCGTTCCGCTTATTGACCCTAGTTGTTGATGAATACCAAGAGTTTTGACAATGGACTCTCATCTATGTCACTTATGACTATGTTTTCCTAAAGGAGGCTCTCTGTTTTGCATTACACTGTTGCTATAAGCCAAAATGATTGATGACTGTTTATTCTCCTCTTACATAATAAGCAACAAAGAATAATCGAAATAATTGCTTCCCAACAGCTTGAATTTCAAAATAACGGAAAATGTCTTCACATCGGATACAGGTATGTGCGCGGAGGCTAGAGACTTGCCCTACAGAAGCCTCGCGTGCGCCTTGAAATTGATGTGAAACGTTTAAATTGATCTTGGTGATTGATTGCTAGCCTCACTGTCAACTGACCCAAATGCTAACGAATAAAACAAATCCCATTAGGTAATAAGAGATTATATCTTTGTATTTACATGACGCTCATCTGAGAATAGGTGAAAATGGTATTCCCCACTTATAGAAAGTTTAACTGCTCTGCTAAAATATCAAATTCGTTTGGAAATGTCGGTAGTCCGGGTCTAACAAGAGTTTTGTGAAAACTGGTTAGTTAATCAGAAGTTATAATAATTTACTTTCTGCTAAATCGTTAGTTCCTCAACCATAATGCTTTTAGTGACAGAAGAAGGAAATTCCCTAGGAACAAAAGAAGTAACGTCAGATCAAAACATTTAACATACAACAGGGGAAGAAAATGTTACCAATGAACGTTAGGAAAATCTTTCCTTTGGAATCCTTCTGAGGCCAGGAAAGCAAAACCCTGGAATACTGTCTACAAATCATGTGAGCACATCAAAACTTTGATTACATGACGTGTGATAGGACGTTGTTGCTTGGTTTTCAACCGGAAGATTTTCACGTAAGAGTGAGGAAACTGCTTACGGTCATCAGTCGAACAATGTGCTAACAAATGATTGTTCTTACTAGGTTTGAAGCAGAATAGATGTTTACAAACGAATAACATTTATTATCGTTTGGTCCAAGCCAAATGTATGAAGAACATAAAATATTAGTCGAGTCAACTAGATCGAAATCTTGTACAGATCGGACCGCGATCTGGGAACAATAAAACGACGGTAGATGTACGCAATGAGTGTGCTGTTCGCTTATAAATGCTGAAAAATAGTAAATGAGTTTAAATATTACATGTGTTATAAGTAAAGTGCCAAACATAATGCGATCTGCATTGCTTTACCCGTATGCATTTGTTTATTGGTTGTTATTGCTCGTTAGATAATTAATTTCACCTCATGTATAAGGCTCATTCGAGTCCCAATCTGACAGTTTGGTACCTGGGCGCCAACGCACCACTGATCCATCCTGACAAAAACCAAACGATTTTGTCATTGCTCTTCGTCAACCGGTACTGAGAAAGGATGTGATGAAAAAGGAGTATTGTGGAGAAGTAGAATTCTCTCTGTGTGGTTAGTCGCATAATAGCACGACCACTAGAAAAATTCTCTCTGCAACGACATGAATCCCTCTGCGATTTTCTGTGGAATACTTTCTTTCGTGATTCATATAAGAACATAAAAAATAGAGATGTCCGGATAAAATAGCTTCGAATCATACTGCCTGTTGCAAAGGGACGGCCGTAAAACTACTCATGAGTTTCCAGAAAAGTTTATTACAACCGTATAGAAATCGGAATCGCGACTGAAGACTTAACGCAATTAATTTGTTTCTGCATGTATAACATGAAAATGAAATTCAACAGCGCTATTTATCCTACAAAGGATGGCGTTGAAATGGGCTCCCAACTATTCCCGTTGTTTGTGGACCTCTTCATGGCAATGCTGGGGAAAAACATCATCAAAGCTTCAATTGAAAAGTGCAAGCTATACAATAGATACGTCGACGGCATATTGTGTTTCATTGACTAGGACAGCAATCCCGATGAGCTCGTAGCAAAATTCAACTGTGCGCATCCAAACATTAGGTTTAATCTTGATCGTTTTTCTTGATGTTTGTTTCAAACGCCTTGAGTAGGGATCTATTCAACGCTCGGTGTATAGAAAAAACATGTAGTTTTGTTAGTATGTTCATTTTCAAAGTTTCGTATCTTCAAAAGAAAGCGACTTCTGATTCAGTGTCTCGATCAGTCAAATGTTCTATGCAACGAACTAGCGTGTCACATTCGCATCTAAACCGGCCCTCAAGCTTCAGCCCAAACATAAAGTTTTTGTTTCTGAGATCTCATTCTGAGTTTACTCTTTCACTTGTTCCCCTGGAACCATGTGCATCAACTGTACAAGCAGCCGATTGATTCAGAGAGTTCGTGATCATCATCCAGCTTGGTTGCACACTGAATGGACACAGTAAATGACGAGCATAATCTGATCACATCTGGAGTCAGATCATTTAGATGACTTGAGCAGGGCCTTAAGTTTTCTATACCAGTATTGTGAACAACAATCTAGGTGGATTTAACATCGCATCCTGTCCACGGAGGAAGCAGTACGAATTTGCATTCACAATCCACCTTTGAGTGCGCAAAAGCAATTTGTGAATACACTGTCTCCCATGGCCCTCTGTCCACCCGAGTTTCACCCGGCCCTTCCGATCTTCGACAAATTAGGACTGTGTATCACACCGAAAACAGTAGACACTATCTTTATGTTTGAAGTTCAGTGCTTTATCCGAGTTATATAATTGTGATGAAATAACCAAAGAACAAGAACCACTGAAAACAAGGGTTGTTTGCTACATCGTACTATATTCGAAATTAGTAAAAGATTTGGTTTATAGAGGGATAATACTATGAGATGATACTATGTGCAGTGCGATTTTAAATCAGCTATCAATGTGATGAACTGTAATTTGGTCACAGCCCCGCCACAGAGTGTAAGTACTTGCAAAGCTATGGCTGAGTGTTGCCGCTATCTACATCATGATATTGTTATTAAGCTTCATAACTCACAGAAGATGAGTTCGATCCCGTTTTTTACAGGTTGGGAAACCGATGATCTGTACCATGTCCGTTTTCTATTTTTTGCCGATAATCTCATTCTGCAAAGAATTGGAATGAGCATATTGGTGATGAAGAACGACACATCCTGCTTGAATAACTTCCATTTTCCCACAAACCCATGAGAATTTGCAATGAAACTAACTCTATCTTCTGGGGTTGAATGATCTTCCACATTTTATCATGTTTAAACTCACACCTTCAAATCCATTTACACTCAAACAAGCCAGTCTTTCCCTCCAATCAGAGTGACTTGGATAGTTATTACGTCACGCGATCCTTTCACCTACTGCTTTCGATGTGCTCCTCTTACTGGACAACAAAACCGCAAATCCAGTTCAAATGTAAGTCAAGTTGGATCAAGTTGATCAATTTTTATTCACCGCGGTCAGTGACAGTACAAGTGATAACAGATAACTGGAAATTGCTTAACTTGAATAAATAGTATAAGCTATAACACTGATTGAGTTTGATTAATTGATCTCAAATGAACAAAATATAAACTGATGGAAAAGTTCTCGGTGCACTATGTTATCGCATAAATTCAGCTCATATACTCTTACACTTCAACTGCTCCATGCCAACACACAAGGACAGAACCAGTGGATGAAATAAATATGCTTGTGGCCCATCGGTAAAAAAGATATACTTCAACGAATCGTGGGTTTGAGGTTACGTATTCCACGCATTTCCTAATCCCGCCCTTTGAAGTTTTTGGCCAATACAAACTGTATTCTCTTGGACGGTTTCAGTTTTTGAAAGAAAAGACCATATTGAAATACTGCACAATTTATGTTCCGTACGACTTCACCACATCTCAGCATGGTGCATACTACAGAAAATGCTATGTTTATATAAGATTTAGCGTGTCAATAAAGTAATGCAAAATAAATTGAAACAGACAAAAGCTAAAAAATGGGAGCGGTAAAAGGATTATGTCGACAGGGTACGGACAGACTATCATAAAGTGCTTTTATGTTGACAAAAAGAGGCCTCAATTGAATAATAGCAATCACTTCAGCGAACCTTTGTAACCTTGCGAGTGGTAACTTGTAGACAACCTGAAATGCTGTTTTTTCGGTCGATCTGGTGTTGCATAATCATCACCTGTCGAGCAATGACTGAGGGAAGGGTATTGTAGTTTGGACCGTCGTTTCTATGCAGCGGACTTGATCGTTTTTCAAATCGACACTTATTAGCTAACTGCCAATGAAAACGCCCCTGCGGAAGGGATGGGACAGTGTTCGTTCTGGGAGAAATCTTTGTGAAGACAGGTGTATCTGTAAAAATTAATTCGCGAAGCTACGACTGCTTGTTAACTGAAGTGGAGAGCCGAAAAAGCGTCAAATATTTTGTCCAATGAAGTATATTATCGGTCTCAAGGACCAAAAACGACGCGTGTCGTTATTCAATTCCAATTTTAAATAAATGTTATCCGATTGAAATAATTCGTTAGCCGTGAGATATTTGAACAAGGCCGGATAATCGAAGATACAGATGTAAACAAGAATTCTAATGACCATTNNNGTATGTCTTCCAACCGGGCAAACGAATACACGACAAATGAAATCACACAGATCTGACTATCCTCTAAGAGTGACAACAAGCGCATTGAATCACCCAGCACTTTACGAAATCGGTCCCCTAAACCGGTTCAAGACCATCGAGAATGTTACGTGAACAAATAGATAACTTATCTCAACACATAAAGAATGTTTATAATACTTTGTTCCAGACTTGTCGATAACTCACTGCTCATTGTTTCTTGGTGTTCCACTGGATACAACAAGCCGCTGTTTTTTGTAAGATATTTCATCACTAAGAAAAACCTACACCTCGTTCATAAACCTATGTCACTCGGGACTGGGTATTCTGTGGATTCATTTTATTTTACTTTAGGTGATATGGGAAAATCCACCTGAGTCAGAAACCATCCTACTCCGGTTTTCACATTTGTATTCATTAATTATATGTACACAAAATACCAGACAATGTTTCTCAGAATACCTCGCTCAAATTAGTATCTCTACTCAGTTTACTTCAATCCCCAGTTGGCATTGCATCTTTCCATTCGGTGTGTGTGGTAATTCCGTGCAGCCGGGCTACCTGAAAAAGCGATATTAGGAGAAATGTGTTATGACAGCTCAATCCGTCATTACGCGATTGTATCATGCATTCACTGCATCAGTCCTTGATCTGTCCATCACTACGCTGTATTACAATTCGGAAAGCACAGTCGCCCAGTCCCGATTACATCGTTCATTATCGGGGCTTCAGATACATCCAGGGGAACACGTGTATAGTTCTCAACTGTTCTGGCATTGATGATGGACAGCTACTTAGTTGACGACTGATTCACGTGGAAATGCAGTCCGGAACATTTTATTCATTGAACTACAAAGCTTTCTCAATTCACTCAGAGGAGGAAACTGTTTTGAGTTAGCAAAACTAAATAAAAGGTACTTCTGTGAAGAACATATATATTATAATAGTAGTTCATCATTTGAAACAGTTTAATTGTGTTAGTTCCTCGAGGGTTCGCGTCAATACGTCAGTCCGTCTACAAAGGTTAAATGTCCACCTAATTTATATGCTGTGGTGACGTGTGAGGCATAAATTTGCAGATATCTTTATATCACTTTTAGTGGGTTCCACTCAAAGTAACTAATCTCAACAAATATTAGTCCCGAACATCAAGAATGCTATCAATTGTTCACCACAGAACAGTCGTTTCCCTATGTCCATTTTGTTGCGAGAACTTGAGAGTTAACCAAAATTACCACTGGAGTACCTCTCCAAAGTTTCATTTCTCCTAGACTCCAAAACCATCGACCATTCATCCATTGCAGGTGAATTGTATCAGATGGAACAGTTTTACTTTCCAATAATAATTTACCCTATAAACTGCGCAAGAGGGGAATGTCTTTGTCCTCCTCCATCTTTTCGCCAAATTGCAATGTTCATTCTTTTGAATGCAGCATGAATAAAATGGTTTCAGCCTGAATGGTTGTTGTACGCTTCCCACATCGAGTTTACACTTCGACCGCGGGACTAACCTCTTTCACTGTATTGCAATAAAAATACAATAACATATCTCAATTTCAAAGTTTCATTCTTTGAACTTCATTGATATAGATATATTCTTGAAAGCACAATGTTACTTTAATGCGTAGCGGTTGCATATTACGACAATTTGACCAGCGATATTAACTGAAATGGGAAGGGGTACGTTATTTAGTACCAAACTCAGTTTGAACATACACGCCTCAAATTTTCTGGGGAGAGCAACACTGTCGAAATGTGTTTACCATCAAAAGTGAGAAGAACCCGGAGTGCTGAAATGCACTGGTTGAAACAATCGATATTACATGGCGGTTTTTACATTGCGGTCATCCGCGTACCAGTTATTCACATACTACTAATCTGCGCATCTCCGTGGTACATCAGCTATAATTTATTTACAGGTATTGACCAAATCAACATCCTGATTTTCATCACATTTGTTTCTCTCAATGTTTCGTTTTTCCAGCCTCGTTCACGGGATTGACCATGACATTGCTTCACCTCAAAGGCAACATTTCTGATATAATACCCACTTATGGCTTTGCTTCTATTAGCCACATGCTATTAAAATGTACTATTTCGCGATTTTGATGATAGTACCTGATGTATCAGTTGTAAAATAACAAAGTCACACTAGAAAGCTTAACTGGAATTTATTTATTAAAATGACTCATAAACTTCATACAGGTATTGTTCTTTCATCTCGCCCATGTTCCATTTGCCCTTCTCTATTTTTGAACACCACAGGTAGTCGCTTCAGCATGAAGTCTACCAACTTTACTGCCAAAAAGAATTTGCCAGTTTGCCACTGTCGACCAATTTATAGGCAGTTAACTTATCCCGGTTTCTGATACGGGTGGAATTTGTCGACTAAATTAAAATCCCATGTGCTCCGCGGTAATTGCACGAATTGGACAATAACCTTGATCCCACCAGAGATTGCATAAATGTGAAAACCTAATATCGAATTAGGTCTAACGGTTTCATACTACCAATCTCAAGTGAGGTAATGTATCAACCTCCATTTGTGAAAATTAGACTTCCCCAAATGCATTTGAAGAGTTGCAGTTAACGGAATTATCCCCAATCACTGCAAAACATCTTGCGGTATCCTGATTGATGTGTGCAGGAGACTAGCAACAAGACACAGCATTTACTTCCTACCTAGCTCGTCAGGCGGGATGAATATTTACTTCTTTTGACATGTAAAATGAAATTTAGCATTTAGTATTATTATTATTACTATCACTATTTATTTATTAAATCAGCTTTCACCGCATGCTGAATTGCTCGTTTGGCACCAGTGAGGTGAACCCATAGCCAAATGGACGGCCGAAGCGATTTGAATTTGTTGGTAAAATCAACGCGTTCTCTGCTTTCTTGAGCGTTCCATAACGGCTTTATATCACGTGGCCTCAGTTGCAATTTAAACTGAGCCATCATTTTCCAAACGAAAGCGCGAGGAAAAACCCGCTGACCAGCCTAGACTACCCTTTATATTGGTTTTGTGCAACTCTTGTCTGCTGCGATCAAATACAACCATCGTGTTGCTTTGACGTGATCAGTTTTCTCCCTCTCGGTTTATATGAAATGGTCTCCATATACCATCGGAGAGGTGGCCCTGAAGCTGCGTCGACTCCACCAGTCACCTGGACCTGATGGTTTGCTTCCGTTGATCCCGAAGCAGCTGGCAGAGGATTTTGCAGCGCCACTGTGCAACCTGTCCAATTTTCCATTCATTCAACGGCGTTTACCGCGGCAGTGGAAGGACGCTGTCATCGTTCCACTGCCCAAAGTTGGGGATAGGAGTGACCCTGGGAACTATCGATCAGTCAGCCTCACTAGCGTTGTGGGTGAAGTAATGGAGCGACTGGTGGCCGCACGGTCACCTGAGCCACCAACAACACGGTTTCCGGCCGGGTCGCTCATGCCTCTCACATCTGCTACTTGCACGTGAATGCTGGACCGAGAACAAGGCCAAAGGACACGAAACGGACATCATCTTCGTGGACTTCAGCAAGGCCATCGACAAGGTGCCGCAGGATTTCCTTCTGCGAAACCTGTCCAACCTAGGTGTAGGTGTGATCATGCGGAATTGGCTGCGAAACGTCCTCGTCGATCGGAAATTCTGCGTCCGTGTTTGCAATTTGCTCTCTGTGTGGTATTCCGCTCCCAGTGGGGTCCCTCAAGGCTCGGTTCTTGGTCTATTGCTCTTTGTGGTATATGTGAACGACCTGCCTGGTCAACTGTGCAGCCCATCCCTCATGTATGTGGATGACATCAAAATCTGGCGTACAATCAAGGATCCGAATGATCGAAGTTCTCTTCAAGCGGATTTGAACAACCTGGCTCAGTAGGCGGACACCTGGGCTTTTCCAGTCAACACAGCAAAGTGTGCTCACCTGCACTTGGGGCGAGCTGACTCAGAGGTAATCTACAACTTCCAGGGAACCACATTGGGCAGTACATCGTGCGAACGAGACCTGGGTATTATGGTTACGTCATCAATAAAGACCCGAGAAATTATCGATCGGGTCTGTGCTAGAGCATGGAGGATTCTGGGTCCTATTCGGCGGTCTTTCAACTAGCTCACGATGGACGCTTTCAGGCTGCTGTACGCTTCTCATGTCAGACCAAGACTTGAGTATGGTGGTGCGGCGACATACCCCTGCACGACCGGTGAACTGGCTAAGTTGGAGCGTGTACAACGTGCTGCCACCAGACTCGTTGTTGGACTACGCGGGACCAGCTATGTATGTCGTCTACAGGCTACTGGTCTGTTCCCAATTGCGTATCGACGCCTCAGGGGAGATATCATCTGCCTGAGGAAGATCCTGAATGTGATATGGGCCCGGAGCTGTAACAGTACCTCCCTTTACGGACAGAGCAGTATTGTGGGTGATGCGTGATTATTTTGTGGCCAAATAATTTTTTCAATTTAATCAAGCTAGAATATCTTCATTAATTGGCTTATTTCCCGTGCACTGAATGAAAAGAGATAAACAATTTAGAATACGTTTGCTCAACCCAATAAAAGATCTCATGAAGCATTAATAATCTATTTTTAAAAATGAGTTCCCATGTTCCTTTGAGTAAAATATTTTTAAAATTTCAGCCATAACATTTCAACTACTACAAGTTTTATCGCAACACTCACGCAAATTCAGACGGGGATAGCAGAAAACTAAAACCGTAGATGTGGGAGTTAGAATCAGAAACGAATACAGTCTACCCATAGCCATCAATATGAAAGTATGGCTTTAGAGACTAAAATTCACTTCCAAAATGACAGTGATGTTGCACGAGTTTGACCATATTGATGGTCACATCTTGTGTCTTCACCCACAAACGCACCTTCTTATATTAGCACATTAAATCTGATTAGGTATCACTGTTATTCAGCTGTGAACAGGTAAAATGTCTGGGTGTTTCGTTTATGTTTATTTGTGAATAACCTACTCAAATCCCGCGTTTGACTTTGAACATTTCCTCATTTCTCCATTCTAGTGTGGTGTCTGTTTTTAATTCGCCTTCTCGAAGTAATAATATTCAAAAATCAACACCACATATATGGAAATATTGCACAAAACTTCTGACTGATTATGATTCTTTTCTTGGAAATAATCATTTCAGTCATTAAATATGATTGATTGAAATCGAGTGAAACTTCGATTCCAATTCCAATTGGTTTAATGGGGATCATTCCGTCAAGGCTAAGATATCATCTTTTCTAACGCTGTGTTTCATCAGTTACCTTCCTAACGGTCACTTTAGTGACACCATCAAGGAAAGAATGCAAACCGTCTCTTATTTCGATTACCAACAGAGATTACATTACGCTCTTTCATTCAGATAATTATTTGTTCGTTCTACCTAGATTCATATTACACCACATACTGGTAATTATGCTTCAGACACAACTCCTATCAGAGGTGTCGATGTTTTAGAATTTTATTGGTAAATGACGTGTCATCTTTCATCTTCATCAAATATATATCTTGTACGAAAACCTTATTGCACTGTTCCCGCTCCCACATGCATATTCACCGCCATTATTGGAAAGACGAACTAAAAAATTGTGTGAAATTGTCTTTCATTCTAAACAAAACGTTGAGAAACCACTTCAGTACTCTGTATGGGATTTCGAGTCAGTTCCCTAGCGCGATCATTCCACTCCCCAAACCCAAATGCCTATAACTTGAGTATTGATGCTCCATTCGACTAACTTCTCAAAAAAAGAGGTGATCGTGAATATGGGAGTAGAGACAATACAAAAATCTAAAGTGTGTGTGGGGGGGGGGGCCGGACTTTTGTAAACGGGTTTATGTGTAATTTATTTATGAACGGATTATTTGCATTCGCTTCTGCGTCCCCAGTTCGCGGATAGGGTGGTGTCCAACAATCTGTTGATTACAATTAAGTTGGTTTAGCTCAGGCTTACTAAGTAGTCCGTCGTGGAGGACCAACGGCGATGTTCGAGGATGCGGTGGATTTTGACTTCTACAGCACTCGACACTAGCATAAGCCGCATAAGTGAGTAGACTGCACTATGACGTGGTGACCAAGGACATCCATTAAATTAAGTCACTGATCTTGTCGTACTCCATCTACTCAACCTGGTTTTCCGACAGAAGCGAATGAACTGCACAGCAGTCACCCAGAACATCCGGAATAATACTGCTGCGTTGCAGGTTACAATTGGATGTGCATCGGGTGGAGTTGTGGGTTCGAGCACAAGGCCGGATATGGTGCCTCCTATTCCGAACAGGGTGAATGAGTATCGTAATAACCCCTGAAACGTGGGGCCTACTTACTCTGCTTCAGAAAATAGACAATGCAAAGCTTAAGCTCTTACCCGTAACTCAAAATTAATACGGTGAAATTAGCGCTTTACATGACTTAATGCCATAGGTTCTCGTTCAACCAGTTAAATCACCATCTAGGTTTGAATCTTTTCTAGTACTTTACCGCAAACGGGAGAGAAAGTACAAATAAAATCAACGAGATGGGGGTCCTGACAAAATAAGTACCTAGTTGCGACCATTTGTATCTGTCATCACTATAACCTTGTCCGAGGAATTGTACTTAAATCCAAAAATGACATTCTATTTGTTCAGTTTGAATGCACTTTTAGCATCCATGAATGGGGGCAATTTCATTCCCACATTTGTTTTCCACCTCTCATTCATTTTAATAATTCGCACAAGTATCCCGTAGATCACAGTGTTTCTCAAAAAGGTATCGGTGGTTGCCATGATTACGGATCAGCATGCGGTGAACACCCGGATCTATTTGTGACTGAGTAACATGAATATGAATGCTTGAGTTAGATCAGCATCTCAGCTTGTTATGAAGACTTAGACCACAATCAAGCAAGTCGGGTTGACGGACAACGTCAAGCATATCACTGTGGCTTGTAGCACCTGTGAAGGAAACTGAAAACCTGGTGAACTCTAATTCGAATTGGGGAATATTGATCACAATGTTCATTCTCCTACTGGGTTTGAAAATCTGGACATTTGCACTGGACGCCGAAACCCGTACGGGAAAAGCTACTTGCACGATAGCCAACACGTTGACCAGATCAATACTTTAGGAAACTAGATTCTTGCTTCCTCAATTCCAAATAAAAACAACGACAAAAACAGTCAACGATTCATGTCAGAGCACAATGTTATGCAGATACAAATTATTTGCCACAACCTTTGTTAGCTGTTTGCGTTTAACTAATTAAACTTCAGAAACATCCGTTTCTCACCCTTTCCATGTATTATTATTGTCATGATTAGACCTGAACGTTTGCATCTCATCAACTGACACAGCACGATTAAACAGTCAGGATTTTCAGAATGGATTTACGAATCTTGGTTACTTTGTGCACTCCGAAAACTAACGTTATTCAATAAGCACACATCGTACAGGATCACGTGTACACGCCAATCCAACTTAAGGACCAAATGACGCAACAAAAAACAGGTCACACCGTGACCTGAGAGCCGACGAAAACCGCAATCCGGACGAAAGGACAACCTCCTCCCGTCCCACCCTCACCTCCTCACACCGTTCAACGGCGAACCGAGTTGAACACAGGGAGAACAAGGGACAAAGCAGTCGGTAGAGAAGAACACTCTTATAAACGAACGGGTACAAGCAGAACACTACTACTTCACAAGCACTGACGATATCACCTTCGCTGATGATGAAACATTTGCGAACAAATTATCAAGCTGGGCGAACAGGCGAAATGGAATTCTGTTCACTCGAGCTAAGAGAACCGATTTTCAATATTTTGTCAGGAACTTTAAACGTGGCACGCAATATCTGTAGAAGGAGAAGGAAGAGAACGCTAGATTTATTCACCTTGGATATGGTTGTACAACTACGAAGGAGCAATTTTAATTCGGTTTCGTTTATTGTCATCTGCACTCCATTCAATGGATGTAACAATTAGGTTGTGTGACATAAAAGCTGTTTGTTACGCAATTCAAATCATTCTTGTCCCGAACGTGCGGAGTTTGAAAACCCCATTTGTCCCACTTCACTCACATGTTCTAGCATGTAGAAATAGTAACATCAAGGAGCAGTCATAAAAACCTTGAACGAATGTCACAATTCATGCGGAAAAAGACAGTTTCAATGATCAGGCAGCTGTTTTCTTTCACATTCCAAGTTTTGCAATTTCGCATGATCCGAGGTGTCAATCATTTAGGTGGCGCAGATTCTAGTTTGAGTTGGGTTTTGGAATGTACATCCAAGGGGACATACATTCATCACTGGTCTATTTCGGCGTCATAGGGAACCATCAATTCGTAACGTGACCACCTCCTGGCATTTGTTTGATCTTGTTAGATTCAACTGTACCATTTTCCTATTCTCCCACCTCCTAATCAAATGTGTTTTTCATCCGAAATTGTCGAGTATGCCCATCAGGTGAAAGAAAACATACTGGATTATTTTAATCAGCTAAATGAAGAAACCAAATACCAGAGGTAAACCTCATTTGGAATAAGGTTTTTTCTGACATGTGGAATATGTACCTTCCAATAAATATAGATTGACGTTTGGTGAACTACTTCCCACTGAGTTTAGCATTTCTTGTGCACTGACATTTTGAATACACCTGTGGTTAAATACATTGCAATAAAAAGAAACTTTTGTTATATGGCACAGTAACACGCTCGCCAAAAAAAAAAAACAAAGAAGATTTCAACTGAATTGAGGGAACGGTGAGAGCGAGCAATTACCATATTCATCATCAATACTTTCCTAGGGAAATGTGTAAATTACGAAATGGTAATTAGAGTCTGTGTGTGCGACACGTGACCGACGATCGTAAACGGGGCGAGGGAATTGAAGGATGAGGTACTATTGAACTAACAAATTTGTGAGCCTGGAAAGGCAACAGAGAATACAATAACTGTCGGAATCAATTATTTCATTGAACTTTGTACACAAAATTCGTTTAGTTTTCAATGACCTTGATCGCAGCCTTCTTGTGCGGTTGTTTGACCTTGGAATGGTATGGCATACACAATGCTGAAATGCTTATCACTCAAGGTAACTTTACAGAGAGAGAACAATAATTATTGAAACAAACCATCGTTACTGACTCATCTGGTCCACTACAGAAAACATTTAATGAGTTGACTCTTGAGCATATACTGCACATTATTGGTTATTTTGATCCTTCTTCAGTGAGCATTCTCAGACCGATTGGGTATAAGCTCAAATATATACATTTAAAGTTGGCTTTTGCCTAGCTGTTAGTTGAAACATCTTATTTCTTGCGTCTACCGGAACGCGTACATGTTGTTGAGTGATTTTTGGGGAACAAATGCTTTTGCATAATTCCTAACCATGCAAGGACATTTTAGTTGAGGATAACATTTGAGTGGGTGGAAGGAATCACTGTGTCATTGTGTGGTTGGATGAGCTCACATCGTGTTATCGGTTCTATGCTGTCCAGATTTTCGATTCTGTCACGTTGTTTGTGTGACCAAGTTCGGCCTAATCGGTGTTATTGTGTATGTATGTGTGTGGGTGGGTGGATGGGGATGTGGATGGGAGTGTGTCGGGATTCCTGCGCCCGGGTGAGAACTTGAAATGCTTCCGGCCACGTACGTCAAGTTCGAGGGTAAAATGTTTAATAAAGATGGTTTCACAGTCAAATATATATATATAGTTAGACCGGTGCAGGGGAGGCTGATAAATGAACACGAATCCTTCACTTGGTCTACCAGGTTGACCAGTGTCTTCTAAATGATCGAGACTCGCACATACGATTAGTCCGGGATCATTTTTATTGAGTCAGTGGATAGATGACTTCCGTATCGTATGACTGACGTAGAGTGTATCACGAACGGACCCAAAGGAGAGTGTTAGTGCAGCGATACTACCTAATGGAAGCATCGGGAGAAAAATTAGAATCGCGTCAGGAACAACCGAGTAAGTCACAGAAACCATGAAGAGATTTGTAAATTTATAAATTGTGCGAGGATAAAACGTTGGGTGGATGGAAGAAATAGGGGCAATCAAGTTGATCAGGCATTGATCCGAAGAGTCAAGGGGGTTAAACTGGAAATTAGTGCTTGTCATTGAGAAAAAAATAACAAACATGACAGATAGCGACGTGAGGCATAACACGCTTGTCACCTTAAATAATAAATCACAGATGATCACCAGATAAATCTTATTCAATGACTAAAATTGTCGGAACACAAAAGGTATGAACAGCGAAAGCACGACCGACTTGTTTGTACAGTTTCGCTACTATGATCTATTGACTGAAGTGTATGACTGAACCAGTGTCAATTACTTGTATAAGAGCATATTGCCTGATCAAATGCGCTATTACGGTGGGACCAAAACATAATCAGATTACCTCTGCCTAATGTTTGTAAGACGTTCCAGATTATGTAATCGGTGCATGGGATAGCATAAACTGTTTTTTAAACATAGCATACAGTAATTACACCATTAGGCAATGAGGTGGTTAAATAGAAAACGTATATAAATTAAATAAATCAATCATCAATGCTTCCCACTATACCGAATTCAAATATTGATATGACCAAGTAAGCTCAGTAATCCAACTGGATCAAAGATGTTCGATGTAAATTTATAAGTCTCGGTTAATACAAGCGAGTTACTTGACAAAATAACACCATATATCCGTCAAGCCGGGAGTGAATTCAACCGACGGCTGAGCTATCGATCACTGAGCACTATTGTACGAAACTCTCATGCTAACGGAGAATCACCTTTTATATGACTAGCTACAGTTCAGTGAATTAGTCTGGTATATGAGTGGAGTCGGGGCCGCAATATGAAAGCGTTTGGATAAGCTCCTAGCTCTGAAAGCCAGTCATTATACCGCACGATACTGTAAATTGATAAACGTATAACAGTGTTTCCTTTGTTCCTCAAAATCCATACGAAACAAACAATAGATAGACTGTATTGTATTGTTCAGGTGTACTTGAAAATCAACGGACCGGATAAAACAAAACCATAAACCGCTGATTGACACGCGTGATTTGGACTCAAATTGTCCCTGTGATATAAACAAGCCTTTGCATCCGTGCCCTCTCCATCTCTCCATCCATCTAAGGATAACTTGCTGGACATGCCCTAAAACCAACATATCTGTATAGAACTTTAAACTAGTCTGTTCTGAACGAGAAAGTATGTTAATGAAATCCGAAGCATGTTATACCGGTTATGTACGTCCTAGTCACGTGATACTCGTTACGTTTTCGGTGAGTAAGGGAGAATATTTGCCGCAAGTTTATGCTACAATCGACGATATACGAGAGTGAATG
>UZAN01042595.1:2875-15210 GCA_900618425.1 Echinostoma caproni | reverse complement strand
TACGAGAGTGAATGCGAGGGTAGAAGAAAGAGACGAGAAGTGGGGGGGCGGACACCGTTTTTTTCAACATCTTCTAATTGCACCAAAAATTACTTTCTGAATGTCCATAAGCTGGGTGAACGTTTGAATATAACTAAACCGAAGTATCGTGCGTTATTTGGTGATGAAGCAAAATGCGTTTACACAAAAGCGAACCGTCTAAAACTGCATTCTTTTTTTCAGAATTAAGCCAGAGCTGTGATTATCGATAATCATCAATACTGTTTTTGAATTGATCTTTACCCCTGTTGCAAAAAGGTAAACAAGGAACAGAATAAATTTCAGTCAAGTGCGAAATTCCCTCTCTTGCGCATACAAAACGAACCTCATACATAAGTTTATGCAATTCCATAGATCGAAAAGTGGATTATTGGTTTGGGTGATTTTTCCGAGCTGGGAGAGTTATTCGTAGACGTTTCGTCGACATGCTAGACAGCATCATCGGTGCGACTAGTTTGGATACGAAACCTCTGCGAACAACACTTCCAGCTCGGAGAACCCACTGATACCATCTGCACACATTCCACATCATTGTCAAAAGTGACCCGTACCCGGGAGATTTTGTTTTTTCTTGTTAGGTGACATTTGCTTGCCTTGAGTGGAGAATTCAGTTAAATGTTTTTTTCTCCCTATCGGTCTCAATAGTTTTCAACCGGAAATGAGTACCGAAAACAATCACACCAGCTCCTTAACTTGCAACGATACGCTTAACAAATCATTACAACTCATGGTCCTTATGTGGGTTTGTTAGGCGAATGGGTAACAATGAAGTGTACCTCACTTGACATGTGGAGAAAGTTTTTGATTGGGCCCCGATCTATGCCATAATCATCGTGGACAACAGTAACTTGCCACAAATTGTTTTCAACACAAAGTAGATGAGAATGACTGAAATCGTATATCGACTCGCCAGTTTGTCGTATAGAAATACGTTTCCATTCCGATTAGAAATCCGTAACCTGAAAACCACTCAAAACCTCTCTTGAACATAAAGATATATCAGCTGTTGATTGCTGCAACCAATTAACTGTATCTTTTTTACCAAATGAATTTATTTTATTTTTTGTTTATGGATCATAACAATGTATAATGCACCTTCAGAAAGGAGGTCGTGACTTTACAAAGGTTGTCTGAAGAAACGCAGATAAAGGGAAAATGAACAGTGGTGGAAAGATATGAATAACGCGTAATTTGATAGTTCGGGGAAACTAACACTGAGGATTTTCAAAGGGAATAATCATCTTTATTGGTCGCACTACGCAGTTTGGAGGAACTCTCTCTGTCTGCATGCACGTCATGGAATCAAAAGGACGATGAGGGCAATGAAGAGTTTGCGAGTAAGAAGCTTCCAGAGATTTAGCTAAGGCAATGTTGAACTAGTACCACTGAATTCCAAAACTTTACCATGGCTATACCTCAAGCATCAACGCTGTTGAAATTCCTCGAAACTGAAGATTGTACTAATGCGGATTGTAACAGTTTGAATCAATTTGACATAAAGTCTCAGAGGTGCATATCATCTAATTCTATGTTGGCTGTACTTGTAAATCCGAACGGTGGTTTAACTGCAGAATAAGTCAATATTTTTCCCCAGCGATAATTGTTGCTTATCATCATCGAAATCGTCATCATCAGTGAAGTAGGTACAACTTATGGCTGGTAAACGTGTATGCACAATTTAGAGTATCAAGTTTGGATTGATAATCGTCGGCCGTGCAACTCAGGGGTAAGGGTTTGAAGTCCCGACCCGACTGATTGCGGTTTGAGTCCTGACAGGGACACAAAACGTACGCACTGTTGACGAGTCGCAAACAGGACGAAACAGCTGTCCAGTGCTCTTTGTTGGTTATGACAAATGTTTCCATCGCACTTAAGTGTATGGACAATTTTTCAAGCATTTGGTTATAATAAGAAGTGAACACAAGTATGCCCAATAAGACCAGTGACACCATCTTCACTTAGTGCTCATTACTCAAACCGATTTAGACTTGTCGGTGGCATTTTAGATAAGAAAGTTTCACTAGGACGGAACGTGAAGTGTCAGACTACGAACATCACTACTTGAACATTTGGAGTAGTAGATTGCGGTTCAGCATGATATGGTATTGACCAGTATGTTAACCATATGCTTCGGGACAGAGAACTCAGAAAGATGTGCAGCGTTTATAATTACGTTTTTGTTTTAAAGATTTTGGGGATTGATTGAAGGACAATTATTTAACTGCGTGTAACTATTTCTGATCTTCTTTGTGTATCATGGTATTGTAAAATTATTCGTCACACAACTGTGATGCTTCATACGGGTCCTCCCTCCTCGTAAGAAACCGTCCCGGATCCATACGTGTTACACTTTAGGAACTTCAGTTCAAAAACAAAGGATTTTGAGTCTATCCCATGACCAGTGAACCGACTGCACTGGCTTCAGGAATTGGTTTTACCACAAACTCAAAGTCAAAGTTTTGTTATAGGCTATTTAACAAATCTAAAGCTTATCATCATAGAATTTATACAGAATCTTTTGAATAAAAAAAAATTAAAAATTAAAAAAAAAATTAAAAAAAAATAAAAGAAAAATAACAATGATAATAATGTGTGTGATCACTCACGGATGTCGAAAGTTTAAGTGTTCCAATGCTTGATCAAGTAGCGTTTTAAATAGTTCAACTGTAGGAGCACCCACTACATTAGATAGGAAAGAATTCCATACGCCGCACACTGACCGTACACGAGTGATACCGGCAATCAAGGTGGCTGTTCTGGGTCTTCAGCTTTAGTGGATGTCCCTGAGGTGATCATTATGAGGTAAAGTCAGCAGAGAACGGCAAGGGTGGTTGAGTGGATGCAGTATGTGAGATGCCAATATTAGGTCCCCTCAAAATTGGCGGCATTGGGATGAGTAGCGTCCCAATATTTTCAGTCCTTCAGAGTATGTATTGTTATATAGACCTTTTATCAATTCCGTGGCGGTTGAACCATGGATGGTTGAACGGCGTACTCCGTGTGTAGCCGAAAGAAAGCTGATAACAAGCGTGGGAACTGTGCTTATTCGAACTGCCGGAAAACACGTCTGAGTAGTCCAACTTACTTTAGAGCCATCGATGACGCTCTGGCACAGTGCGCGAAACATCCTGTACCATAACTCCTAAATCCCTTTCGTCAGTGGCATGCGGTAGTATTTGGTTCCCCAGAACGTAGGCGAAACCAGTGTTATGCCACATAGAAATAGCTCTGCATTTGGAAACATTGAACTCGATGTCGTTGGCGATTGACCATCGGTGGGCTTCGTTGATCGTTTGTTGGAGTGCTTTATGATCCTCTGAATGTGCTACAGTTTTCCAGATTTTAGCGTCGTCCGCAAATAACAGTGTATCAGACCAAAGGACATATGGCAGGTTGTTTATAAATGCTAGAAAGAAACGAGGCCCCAGTACGGATCCTTGAGGAACCCCCCGGGGTAGTGATGATAGGCTCTGATAATGAATCACAAACGCGAACTGACATGGTCCTTTGTCGGAGAAACTCCTTGATCCAGTCCAGAACGAAACCTCTTACTCGTTCCTACTCGGTCTTATTCGGTCCTAATGCAATATAATGTGGCATACAGTGTTTGCCATTCCAGTTAGGTTGGTTTTAAGAACCATAGAAACAAAAAAAATATAAATACCAAAAATACTTTGTCAAACCTCAATCGTGATTGAGAACAATATGTTTAATATTGCCGAATCACACACAACACGTGACCTTAATGTTAATCCACATATGAACAACTTTGTTTGAACCAATCACATGAAAAGGAGATAAAGGTGGAGGAGGGGAAAGTTCACTCAGTCCCAGTCATGTGACCGTGCCTGAAGTCAACGAGGACAGAGGACTGTCAGATCTGTGTCAAATGTCAACCCTGTCCGGGAATGTTACTACAATGAAACACCCATGAAATAAAATGAAATTTACCTAAAAAATCTCATTTAAGACGAACAAAATTAGACACTTAAAGATGCTCATTAAAACTGTAGAGTTTTCATGCTGATGAAAATCATCGAGAAGGAAATCGCTTAGCCCAATTGTTTCATTTTAAGAATTAGTCACTGAATATTGCTGTCTTAATACAGTTTCTGGAATTCAAATGCGGTCACAGGCCCCGATTACATACATCCGGTAATTCTGATGCCGTCAAAGGGGATTTTACCTCGTCCATTACCTAGCCTGTCTACCAAGGCACTTGTAACAGGCAATCTCCCGACTTACTGGAGAACGGAAATCGTCATGCCGAGAGGTTACGGAAATCCCGCTTTGGGCTACAGGCTAGTGAGATTTCTCTCCGTCATCCTTAAGGTCATGGAGATGACGGCTTGGGGCAGATCGACTAATCATTTGGTTGCGAATATCACCGTGGTGGAAGCTCAGCAAAGAGTCAGACGGGAGAAGGTCGACAAAGTGGCAGACATTGCACGGAAAAAAAGAAGTACAAAATTATTGGGTTTATTATTCTACAAAAATCGGAGTTACTCGAAGAAATTCCCTGTGAAATTGTACTTCTGTATAGGTATAGGTGATATCGGATTGATCGTCCAATGACTGCCCGTAGACGAGGCAGATATATTGTGACTTTTGTTACTCATTAAGGGAGTAAAACAACTGCTGTGATCTACGAATACTCGATGAATAGAATCAGTTACCATATCATTTAAAGTAAGCCCGATTTCTAGCGGGTTCCATTCCGAAATGATCTGATCTTACTAGGTTTTCGGATATTTTTCTGTCTCCCTGATAGCAGCAAAATGTGACCAGTTGTTCTTATTTGTTGATGATTTTCGAATAAATGATATTACTTCAGTCACTACACTGGGTCTACAAGTTTGATATCTTCTCTTGTCAGACTCGATGCACCACTAGAATGTCTACACAAATAGATACCAAGTCCAGAAGCGTGTACCCCAGGCTAGTTTTGATCAGTCTATCTTAAAAGTGTGTCCAATTGTATACAGCACAACTAACCGGTACACGTTTTGAAAAGATAATCTAAGATAATGAGGCAAAGATACAGTTCGTCGGATAAGCTAGAAAGGTTAAGACTCTTGAAATGCCGCGATAGATGTTTTGGCGTTTCCAGATTAGAACCTTACCGTTTTATGTGAAAATGTTTCTTATTATCTAATATTTTACGTTAACTAGTGTTGCCCACATGAATAGATCATTATCCATAACAGTAGAAATTCATCACTATTACTAAAAATACTACGCAGGCGGAAAGAACAGACCTATAAGCATGGATAACGAACCTATGCTAAGAGGCTTGCAAGCCTAATCCAGTGTGAAAACAATCTTTCAATAAATTATACATAGACGATACTATGCAGAGAAACGTCAGTTATTGTGGCATGTTGAAAGCTATCAACTGCCGCTGTGGCGGTACGAATAAACACAAGACGAAAGCTTTAAATTATAAAAGACTCGATTCCGAGTTTTACTCAGTTTCACTCTGCACAGCTCTGCTAGAGTTTGTCATCTCTACTTCACAACTAACTAACATTTGAAAACCGGCCAAGACAATTGCCGTCCCTGAAAGGACACGTCCGATCGGCTGCACATCAGTCACGCGCAAATAAGTTGAGCGATGCTATTTACCATGGTTTATCACTAACTTCACTAAAGATGACATGCATCAATTTACGCATTACTCTTTGCGCCCCACACTTGGTGCCGTTTCTCTACATCGTTCACTCAATATGATTGGCTTTAGTTAACAAGTATAAAGCTCTTTTTAGATTATCAAGCCTGGATGAGCCCATTCAAATTGTCAGAGACGCTAGGGACTCTTGATGGTCTTCAGTATGAGTTTTACGCCTTGGGAGGTGGTTAACTTCCCATGTGATAAATGTATTCAAATGCGATGGAAATGTTTGTGATAACCGACAACGGTCACTGGATAGCTGTTTCGTCCAGTTTGTGACTCGTCAGCAGTGCGTACTCTTTTTGTGTCCCAGTCAGGACTTGAACCGCGAACCTTCGAGTCGGGACTTCAAACCCGCACCATTGAGCATTAAAATGCATTCAATTATTGGTGAATCAGTGATCTCTCAAGGAGTGAAAGCCACATCCAAAACCATCAAGAGTGCCTGGTACCTCTGAAATATCGAATGGGCCAATCCAAGCTTGATACTCTAAATTAATTGAACCATTCACACAAGGTGATGACCGTCGGCCGTGTAGCTTAGGGGTCAGGGTTTGAAGTCCCGACCCGACTGATCGCGGTTTGAGTCCTGACAGGGACATAAAATGAGTACGCACTGCTGACGAGTCCCAAACAGAAGGAAACAGCTGTCCAGCGCTCTTTGTCGGTTATCACAAACATTTCCGTCGCACTTGATGTGTAGGACCGTTCTTAGACTGCACAAATGCATCCGAAATTTGTCATCAATCGATATTTCTCAAAATGAATACCGGAAGGGATGTAAATCGAAACATTTGAAGATTGATTTGTGACGATTTTACAGATAGAAGGTATTTCTCGTATCTGAATAACAATAGGTTTCTGCCTGCCCGGTTGCCTCCGATAATCTACACTGTGCAATTTTCCCCGTTTTTCCTTTCAATGTACGTCAAACCATTTTCCATTCCTTCTACATTCGTAGGCTGTGAATTCGCCGACAATGTTGCTTTTAGCTGCGAAGGACCGAGAAGAGACTGCAGAAATTCAAAGTAAGCTGAGCGATTTCGGTAACCGGTAACTGTTACGTTCCCTTTCATTGAACACATCGAAATGTCAGGATGTTGCACTTTTCTTGTTAGCCAATGAATCATATTCAGTCCTCACAAAAAGGTTTCCGCCAATCATAAACCCATACATGCATCAAAACTTCGAAAAAAAAATCTTGTCATCACACAATTAACAAAGGTCAATTGACTTTCAGGACACATTCTGTGAAGTGAGGAAGCTTTCATAGTTCTCACTCTGATGAAACATATTCTCGGTTCCCACAAGTTGATTATTAGTTTGCTGAATGCATACCTGCTCCTCCACTGGTTGTACTGAACCCAAGTGATTTTTCCTGGTATTTTGAAAAAAATCTCACCTTATGGCAAGATCCCTAATGCAAATCCCTAAATACAATGAAATAGAAACATACTTGCAGACTCTGACATGGATAGATACCTGAATATATGTGAAAATTATATTGCCGAAATACACTCGAACATTCGTTGCTCATTACATAAGGAACTTACCAAACCTGTATCGGCATCATCCACACGCAACAGGTCCAAACTACTATTCACACGTTTGTCTTTATTTCGTAATTTTATTTTGTCAGATCTCACCTGTCTACTTGTTGGCTAGGAAGACTTTTCCACAGAAGTACGTCATTGCTTGCCTCATTAACAAAGACAATGTCCAGTAATTTCAGTTTCATTTTGTACGATTTTTTAAAGTTGCCTCCACATATTTGGTGTAAAAATCTGAAACACCGCCCTTCCAGATGTTACTACTGACCTAACTGGAGTTGAAGTAACCGATAAGCTTGACAGAGGTAAACGGGTGGAAGTATGTCATATAGATTTCAGGAAAACATTTGACTCCGTGAGCCACTGACCGCTACTGCAGGAGTTCACTTCGAAAATCTAAGCTAGATCTCTGGAACTATTTGGTAGGCCATACCTTCTAAGTCTGGGTAGATGACAAATTGTCTGATGGAGGTTAAGTCCACATGGCCATACCTCAAGACACCAAAATGGGACCGTTGCTATGCCTAATCCTCAGCAACGACCAGATATCTCACTGTGTTTGGCGGGGACACCTTAAAACAGAATATACTTTGGGTGTGCAAAACGAGAGAGAAATTTCTCAAGTGTGTATTTTGAACAGTTGGAACATGCTAAAAAACGAGACACTCAATTCTGGCAGCGTAACCAACCCTAAAATGATGATTTATGCATCGTGGGACATAATGCGCCTTGAGTGGCTTTAGCAATCGCATCAAAAGGGTCTCTACATTACCTTACCATCTCATCACTTTCATTCACAAGATATATTTTCCGTCTTCCGTAACCCGCTATCTTAGAGGTAATGTAAAATTCAGTTCTTAAACTTCACTCCATTTATAGGTCTCTTGAGCTGGAGAAACGTGACCTATTGTACTGCCCCCGAAAAAATCTCTACTATCGTTCAGCTACAAGTGGGCCCATCAGCAGTGTAATACGTTTGCAGGTTTACCTATCTTGAGAATACATGAAACACTGAGCTTATCAAAGAACGATGTCTCCCAGTTCCAGGGCACCTGGTGCAAGAAACTGCTCTTCATTTGCCCTCGTCACAATTCCTGTGTTCTGTCCGCTCAGTGAACAAAACGTAACAGAAGGAAGTGATGCAAAAGGAAGTGTATTGTGCAACACGTAGAAATTAAGCTATTCTCCTCTTGTATCTCGTACCATGGGTGGTTTAGAGCGCTAAACTTGGTTTACATTTTGATTAAGGTATTGGACCAGATATCTTTTGACTACATACAATCATAAGTAGAATGAATGGCCGGCAAGGGAGCAGGTGGATAGGCTGAGGGTAAACAATCATGTATTACTGCCCCATGTGCGCATTAATCGGTGTATTAGTATATCAAATAAGACAAAATAGCTAAATTTACACATTACACACACTGAGGGAAATCACTAGCGTTTATTGGCCTGTATCATCACAAAATACTTTGAGAAAACATAGGTAAATTCCAAATCTGAAAGCTATTCATCTGGCAGAAAAGGATTACTTTTGTGAGAAAATAAAAATAATGAATAATAATAATAATAATAATAATAAAATAGAGTTATATTGCACTGAGATGTAGTGGCAGTTCAAAAGAGCGTCCGGGAAAGACATTTTAATGATTGTTTCATTTCTTCTCATCAGTTGTACCAGATGTTGCGTAAAAAATATCCCTACCCCTAGCTGAAATAGAGTCATAGACAGGGAAGCACAAGGAGTAGCATTAGGCTTGGCAGTCATGAAACAATTTTCACAAAATGGAATTCGTGGAGGAACAGATGAACTGAAAACAAAGAATTGCATGAAAATCACCCCAGTGGAATCTATCCCTAAGAGGTACATCATACCTGTCTAGAGTCGTAAGATCGGTAGAAGTGGCTCAATCAGGCGGTACATAATACCAACTGTAGTTGAAGGTTACTTTTTGTCATTGACCGCATCCGACGCATCCCTTCATAGGTGATTAGTCTCTCACAACCCATAACTAAATAGAACACGATGCGTTTTTACATTTTGCACACTGGTCAGATTCATCCACAGACCATCCAAAACCGAAGTTATGTAAAATAACAGGGAACGAAATCGAATACGTACAGCGGGAATGTATAATTCTACTCATGGATAATGCTGACTGGAACTTTACTAGTAGTATATTAAAGTGCAATTACTATAGCAATCACCAACAAATCACCAACGCGATTCTGATGTAATCCGAATTGAAAGAGTAGGTCTATGGTGGGGGAAGATTCGGTCCTTGTCCCCAGTGAAAACATTTACACGATATACTTTCAAGTAAATCGAACATAGTCCGTTGGAGTATACTTATTGATTAATAAACATGAATTAATGTTATTCCACGGGCAATAACGAAATTTAAACTGAGCCTTGCAATGTTTAGCCCGTCTTTTGCTCNCAAGATTTTAACTGGTACAATAAAAACGAGATAAACAAATAAATTCCTAAAATCCCCCAAAATGTAAGGATTCAGCAGCAGGATTCAGTCAAAATTAGTGACGCTAAGTACCCTTATATAAATATTTTATTTGACTTCATATACTTGAGCATTTCGTCTAATAAACAATCAAAACAAAATAAAATCTCCAATAATTCACATTGGAACCATAAACCATGAAAATATTTTTGGAACTCGCAAAGAATGGATTATCATTCGTCGAAAGGTGATTTGTAATCAACAACGGCTTTTCATTCGTATGATTGAAATGAAGCGACTCTCTGAACCAGACAAAGATGATTCTACTCCAGTTGGCAGTCCCAAAACAATTTGTCATCATTTCTCCCACTATGATAAATTCACTTCATTATGTCAGATCATCCGACTATGATATAACTCAGTATAATGCAAATTAGGCTCGCACAATCTATATAGATGCGCATAGCCCACAGAATCCCAACTGATACGGTCTTTTCGGATATCCGACACGAAATTTTCTTGTAAAACCACACATGTCGAACGATCAGACGATGATTGTTTGCAAAGCACGGTTCGTGATCATCAATCATTTTGTTTACTCACCGAGGAACCAGTGATTGAAGAATGAATATCATCAAGCGTTGATTATATTTGACATAACTTGGACATACTCGGATGTTGTTTGCTGTTCGTCGTTAGAGAACTGCAAGAGCATCAGACAATCACCCAGGAAAACGCACTTCAGAAAATTAAACTAATTTTAAGAAGTGGAATTTTATCATCACAGTGATACTCATTTGGCGAAGATGGACGTTATGAAATGGATGACGAGTGTAAATGCCTCACACGTTATCCACAGGTTTACTTGTATATCGTTGCCTAAAAGGTATTGGGGAAGGATTTGGGTGACACAACACATAGAAATGAAACCATTGAAACTAAACCATTCGGTTGTAATGATTGCGGGACAAATGCTGACATGGGACTATCATATTGACCGGAGCTGATAGTACCAAGTGGTATTACATAATCGTCAAACGAAATTGTTAGCCCACAGAAGGCGACGCGAATTCGAACTATTCCCTTCTTTTTATTTCTTGTGAAAACCAACCATCCCCTAGTTATTCATGTAACCACTTGACTGGTTTCTCAAAGTTTAAGCTCATCAGCTTCCAACATCCTATACAGGTATTGGTCCATCTCGCGCAACACCCTGACTTTCGTCATATTGGATCGCATCCCACAGGTACGCGTTTTAAGTGTCAGTCACGGGATTCAATATGCCATAGTACCACAACATATACAATACATTTGTAATGATATCCATTTAGGGTTTTGTTTCTGTTAGTTAAATACTATAAAAAGTTGCGATTTCTCGATTTCAAAGACATTCTCGTTACTCCAGTTGTAAGATAACGAAGCCTTAGCAAAAGACATTACAAATTAGTCATACAAATGGCTCTCAAACATCATAGAGTTAATGAAATTTCATTTTTGTCAATAGACTATGAGCCCGCCTTCATTTTGAACACGGAGGCTTACCGCTTTTGCATGGAATCTACCAAGTTGACTGTCAAAAAAACATCCGCCATTTTTTTCGGTATATGCCACACCGTGGCGACTGATGACCACCGTCGAGATAGCTAATATACACCTGGTTCCTTGAACGGAATAAAGGTATCATATTGTAACTGAATATACCATTTTGAGAAAATAATTACAGAGTAAATAGTTTGATTTAGGGCTCAAACCTTGAGTATGTGACACTTTTCTTTTCTCTTTTTCGTTTTAAAGTAGTAAACCTGTCTCACAGAGATATTTGCAAGAGCTAATTATTGGCCTGTCTCAGGGATTCCAGTACTGTATGAGATGAACAATTGACTTGCTTTCCATATTTTGCCAGTCTGAATAAGATTTCAGTTAACTAATCCCCGATTCATATTTATCCGTGTAAGAGTTTTGCATCAATCAAATCACCCACTTCATGCAGGACTTATTCATTCTTTGCTTCGGACTAGTCTGAGGAGATTTGGAATTGAAAACAGGAAAGTTGGGATAGCTAAGTAGTGCAGGTTTGATTCTGTTGATAAGCATGTTTTCCAGGTTTGGAAATTTTACGTTAACCGGTTACCATGAATGCGATCTGAGGTATGGTTTGAAAGTTAACTTACTGACTGCTGCTTGTAGAGACGAAATAGGCAAAGGAATAAAAACTGAGCAAAGTTGAAATATGCATCTTGTTTATTGGTGTTATCGTAATCATGTCAGATATAATGAGATTACAATGGCAAAGTTTAATAGAATTTGTCGATAGTCGCTCGCTAACAGAAGTATTCAGTCTATACCACCTCCGCTGGCTTTATCACGTTTTGCGTATGCCTGCACATCGGCTACGTTTCCGTGATCTCCATGCACATGCCGGGCAAGGCTAGAAGAAGCGCCACGGCGGTCAGACTATGACATAATGTGATATGAAGAAGCCGGCTTCAGTTTAGGCTTCGGTTTGTGCTGCCTGGCTTCCATGTTGGGGCCCAATGGATGAGGATTTTCGTTAGCTAGAGACACTCAGAGATATGACCCATAATAGACATGAGTGACGCGAATGCTTCATAGTCT
>UZAN01042594.1:29899-44265 GCA_900618425.1 Echinostoma caproni | reverse complement strand
GAAAGGTGTCCACAACGTCGGCTGTCTCCTCTACAAATTCGATCAGATCCAAAATTGTGGCTCTCTGTTAGCCCTCATGCACCTGAGTGTGGGTGGGTAGACGTTTCACAATGGCACCAATAGTCCGAGAAGCATTTAGGTCTGATTCACATTTTAATTAACTCAAAGTGGTGTAGCACGTACGGAGCTTTTCAGCTAGTCTGGATCGGGTTGAAAAATCGTTCGGTCTGATTGCGGGGCCATCCGTGATGGCATCGATTTGCGTCTTGGCTATCATGTTTGGCCTTCCGAATCGCTTTCACAAGATGTATAGAGCTTCGTTAAATCCTTCCTCAGGATCCAGTATTAGGCAGCTTTCGATGGCTCTTTTGGTCTCGCCGGAACAATATTGGATCAGGTAGGAGAGCCTGATTGTTGAATCACCTGTAGATTTGAAAACATTCGCCATAAAGAGCCAGTAGCGTTCAGGATCTCGCTCGAAGGTCATCAGGTCTCTTTTAGGGGGGTTAATAAGCATGTTGCCAAAACCGTCAGTTCCTCGAATTACCAACGGTGATTGATTGGTGGTGGCTGATCCGTCCAGAGTTTGAAATCCGGTCACCTGACCTGCAACGCCTCGTTCCCGATACTCCATCTCAGGTTGGATAGCCGCTTCACAGAAGGGTTTCATTGAGTCCGGTTTCAGTGTGATGTCGGAAACAAATTTATATCTTGAAAGGCCTGCCGTCACGGCATCTTTATCAGCGTAATGCATCAACCGAACCTCACTTGATGCGACGTTCGAACCAGAAGTAATATGCATGGTTATCAGATCCAACTCCAGCTGCCTGATTCTTTCTTGCTCCTGTTCCAGCTTAGAGATTGCCGTGAATTCCTCATCGGAAATTGAGGGTGTATTGAATTCAGGAGGAGACATAATGTCTTCTAGTCAATTTTGTTATGGAAAACCAATCAGACATAACGCACGATGAAATTGGAATTACGCTTTTAGACTCTACGAAGAATGCACAACTAACAGCACGAAACCTATGCGAAATGTAGGACGAATTAGCTTTATCTAACCGCGGCTGCTAAAAATAAATAGGTCTCGTTTAGGGTGCAACCGCTTGGGATATGGTGTATCGCAAAAGTGGATGAAAGGTAAAGTTGGGATAATAAAGGATTAGCAAATCTTTTAAAATCATGATGATGATGAGGAGGAGGAATTTGATGATCGCCTTATATAAGTAGTGGCCTGATACGATATGTGGAAAAGTAGTTTCTTTTAGTTTTCCACACTGTCTGTTCACGATCTATAATTTTTTTATTTGGTTTCTTGAACGCCAATTTATTTTAATCTCATCTTTTGGTGAAGCAGCTAAGTTATTTGTCTTTGCGCTCTCAAAACCCTTTCAAACAGAATTATTCATTGAATTGAACTGATCATATCTGTTCAGTAATTGGAGAAACAACGATCCTCTGATTTCGATATCTTCTCGGCTGATGATGTCAAACAACGCGTTATATCATTAGCGAGGGTATTTTTCAAATTGTACAACATTGCAGGCAAAATGGATTGAAATTATTTGATATTGGGTTGAGCACCCACCAGAATATGTATGCGTGGGTATATCCATGACGACGTAAATTCTCATTCACTGACGTTACATACTCATTTCCGCTCGATGCACTTTTCTGATATTATGGTCGGTAAAGAAAAGCTTTTCGCGGTGCATCACCTTATTTTATTGACCTGTGTGGATGTATTTTTGTTTTGGTGACGTTAAGACAAATAAGTTAATCTACCTTACGCAATGGCGTTTTGTCAGTATACAAGTTGTGAGCATGGCAACGGACGGACACAGTTGCTTTGATCTATTATGCTACATGAAATCGATAATGATGATTATGACCATGTGAAGGATGATTTAATTAAGGGAAAATAACTTCACCCGAGGACATTAGGAAGTTGCTCAGGCAATAAATGATTGAATTTCCACGTGGTCAATGAATCAATATCCTCAACAATCAAGTTCCTTGACGTGAATAGGTGTACGATAAAAAGCGACAATGACAGCGACAACAACACCTTGCCAATGAACGCAAACTCATTGAACTGCATATCTACCTACTCAAATGTGTTTTCACATTATCAATCAAGTAGTCACATACATCACAGTAAATGAGAACGTGCTCGTTCCATACGTCTGTTGCTTTTAATCTTATCAGTCTGATTCCAGAGCACAAACCACCCCCAATTCAACTTTGTTTAGTGTTTCTGTTAGTGACTTTGCTCATTTCGTTTTTGTTACGATAGTCTTCGAGTTAAAACTGATTCATCATAAACTGCTTTCAGTTCGTTGGGGGTAGGGTAATAATCGCGTACTGGGTAAGACACACTGATGTTCGGGAATGGGAAGAAGTGAGGCATCCCTGTGGATCGACTGTACAGATTCTCGAAATCCTGCGACCATTGATGCTTCAAAAACTATTTCAATCGTTTCCCTAATCGGTTTTTAACCCTCATGCGAAATTAGTTCCTAATTCCGTGAATAATGGGTGGCCAGTAGCGACAAGACGATTGCTGCCCATACCTGCCCATACACACACACACACACACATGCAACGTAGCCAGTAGGTTGATACCCGCTTTTCCCATCCTCAGTTTGGACAGATTGAGACCCGGACCTGTTTGTGATCTCTCTCTGGCTTGCTCTGATTTTGTCCTCCATGTGGATGAAGGAAATTCTGAAAAGTTTATTTTTTCGGTATCATCGACCGCCACGTATACGATGCCGACCGTTATTTATTCATCGGTGAATTTCTGCGGAAAGTGTCAGATTTCATTTCGTTTGATACGGCCGCAACCCAAACCAGTTGCCATGCGCAAGCAAATCCCAAAAGCTACGTTCATGAGGCATGAGGTGTGAACAGAATAGACAGGTGCCCTTATTTGGACAATCGATTTTATCATTATCAATATAATTATGGTTATTCTAGACGGATAAGTAAGGCAAGAGACCTTCGGATGTGGCATGTATTCCACCGGCCCCTTTCCCCTACCGCCATGTGATCGGCAACAAATAACGCCCGCTCAGAGGATGAACCGTTGCGCAAAAAGAAACTAGATGATTAAGTGTCTTTTTTACTGACTGGCTAGCACACGACTGACTTATTAACTATCTAAATGTCTGTTTGCCAGTCAACTTTCCATGCAGTGAACGCACAGTGAAGCAATCCATATGATTGAGAAAAATCTACCTCAGACAGGGGGGGGGGGACGGCCAAAGAATTGTCACAGAATTTTGTGGCATTAGAAGTATAGATTGGCAGACAACTCTTTTGAGCAGCATTTTTCTTTTTTGTAAATTCTGATATTTACTCTGAAAGATTAATATATCGGATACCAAATAGAGGACATTAAATTTTCCCTCTACTCCAGATGATCTTTATTAAGTCGTGCCCATGTAAAACATGCAGGAATACAACGGTAATACTCGATCAAACAGTGCTTGTTGGTTGTTGTCCTTTTAATACTGACAAATAGCACAGAGAAAAAAAATCAAAATCAAGGATTTCTGAGATGCCCATTTCCGAACCATCTTTACAGTGGTCTAAGAGACACTGGCATTCATTCAGAATTATTTTCAGTGACCTGCCTTTGGCATCGGTCGTGCCGCATCGAATTGCTGGGAGTAATAGATTCAATAATAGGAATTTAGCGCGTTCTGTCTGTACTGCACCGGAATCTACAACCCTCCTCCTCGCAGACTTCACGGACTGTATACTATACATCACGTGAAAATTGAGATGATCCTGGTAACGTCTGCACTATCGCGTTTCCGAGTTACTCGTATAATGTGCTGGTTAATTGGATGAGTAACGGGAAGATATATTTGGCTCGGAGAAAAACTGTAAAAGACTGAGTGACTGTTTCTCTCCTTCTCAGGTCTTGTTGACTTGCTGTTTGCACTGCTTCTCCACCACTGTGTTTGCTTCCGTCCAAGCAGGCATGTATAATCTCATGGGTCGTAATCTTTTCCATTTAGAAATGCTTTCTTTTTTACACACCCACCCACACACCCTTATTCCACTCCGACGTATCCCAGCTGAACGGTTCGCTTTAGTGGCACAACAACAAAGCAGGGTTACCGAGACAAGGCACAAACGTTAGGAAAAGTTTAACGGAACCCCGATGAACGACACACGTGTTACTCCTCGCTACTCACGCCTGATGTGTAACTGTATGCTTTTGCGAGTTAACACGTGGGAGCGCGCCTGGCCGCCAGCCCGCTTGCCCGCCCTCCCGTGCGTACACACATCGGCACTATCTGGCGGCATCAAGACTGCAGGTATGAATAAGTCATTTTCTGAAGTAAAATTTCACTGTCATTTTTTTGATTGGATTGAACCCGACTTGTCCGTTTTGCAATCCGACGGTCGGCTGATTGAGTCCATATTGAATGCGAGAGTGTGTGGGTGTGAGGCTGTGTTATTCAGGTATAAGTGGACAGGATGTATTTTTACAGATTTTGTTCGGAGCAGACGCTGCCAATGGACTAGAAGTGTACGGAAAATTGAAACATTCCGCGTTGTTATGTAATTGTGTTGGTTGGAAACACATCTAGGTGTGACAGCATAAACAGAATGAAATGAGAATTTTTTATAACAGTGCTTCACATCACAAACGTGGAGATACATCCAACTCATCCGATGGCGTATACACTGTTCTATATAAACCCATTCCGCTCTGTGTTTCATCCGGGAAAGCTCCTGGGGTATCACTAAAAATGGTTTTTGGGAAATAGAGCCACTGGTCTGAGACAGTGAACCATCATGTACTACAAAACAATGATGAATACACATATGTCTAGGCATTTTGGCTGGTTCTTTATTCCGTGTATCGCAAGAGGGAGTAATCAATTCTTTTCACTACATTTACTCCTTTTCGCCTTTTATTGAATTATAAATGTCTCGATGATTGGATATGGAGTAGCTCAAGGAGTGCGTGAATAATATTAACTTATTTTAACAATGAAGATAACCATTTAGTGAACAGGTTTATAAACACCGTGTGAATAAGCATTGCCTCAGGTGAAAGGAGGAAACCGGTTGAAGAGTTTGCTTGGGAAAGGTGTATACAAAAAGAAGACACTTTGTGCAACTTATTGGTAACCGTAACAGTCAAAGCAGTTTTACTAAAGCTCACAATCCTGATCGATGGGGCTTTCGTAGAACTGCAACATTTCGGTGTAAACCCCGAGGAGTTACCAGGATCGTGTTGAACGCATTTCCTACAGGTGGTCATAGATGTCCACTGTGGAGTATGGGTTGCGACCTATTTTGCGTATCACAGTTGTGACAAAGGAAGAAAGATAAAGATAAAGAAAGATAATCTCATTTTGAGTTTGGTATGTATCCGATGCGGCGAATACCACAAGTGAACTATGTATTCTTTTGAATGGAGAACTACATTTGATGAAGAAATCAAAGTTTGTTAAGCATATGAATGAATGGTTTAGTGTTTGACACGGTCAGAAAATACCCCATAGATGAAGATCGGTGAATGGAAGTAGTTCGAGAATTTTCGCAGTTTCAACCCTCGTCCCCATAAATTTGATTACAAGGCAAATCTCCTCGTTATTAGTGATCTTAATCGCAGCTTGACTGATTTTGATCTCTTCGACGTATTTTCACATTGTTGGCTCTGGATATTCAGTTATGAGTGATTCATCCTTCATTTAATCGATCACACTTTCAACTTTCTAAGAACTGCGGTTGCACTTGGTATTGCTGAAAAACATCTACCAATAATTCGTTTCTGTTGCAGTGGAACAAAGTTCCTAATAAACCTATGTCATCTTACCCGTTTGTACTAGTTGAACAGACTCTACTTGATTCGAAAAAGGTACAAAACGCTTTCCCTTACATGAGAAGATGGAACACCTAATATATGACCGATGTACTCGACGCACAAGTGACTACTGCAGGTTCGGAGTGGTTTTTTGGGGGTAATCCGAGCTCCAGTTTAGCTGAGGGGAAGTGATGAAACCAAGGTGACATTCACTATTCATCTGCTATAACTTGAACGCAAAATATCCTCAGTGCCAGCTATTTCAACAGAATTACGAATTTCAATCTTAGAACAATTTTGAGAAGTGTACTGGAGCGTAGTTGATTGAAACTAAATACGAGATAAATCAATTAAAACTCCATTATCATGGGGAAGCGTCATATTATCTAAGCCAGAGAGATATCCAATTTGTTAAAAAATACCAGTCTTTTATAGACTGAGGTCTGAGGCAAATGCGGACGCTGTGTTGCGAGCAACACAGTGTCAATCAGTTGTACCTCAGCCGATTGAAGATGTTCTTCAGTTTTGTGGTAGATTCTGCCTCCGGCATTATGACTCGGTTAGAAACTTCTATAACCTAACTGATTGTTGCACAAGAATGAAATGAATGTGCGCAACATTATTCGCCGGCGGGGGTGGTGGCATCCAGCGCGCGTGCAACGGTGAGGCCGTACAGTGTGTTCGAACTGTGCCCAGTCAGGAGTTCAGTAAGATGTTTTCATCGTATCGCTGGATTGGTTTGTGCAACTTCTACTCTACTGAGTCTAATTAAGAATATCTAGGGCATGTCATGGCCTTTGAAGAAGGATCCAGAAATTTTTCTCAGGTCTGGTTTTATTCGGATTATTCCGAATTCCTGGTCTGAAACTCAAAGGTTTTTGTTGTGATCGTTAGTCGGGAGATACGAATGAGTATTACTCTGGATTGAAATCAATAAAAAGAAACCACCCCCTCATGATGCGTGTAATTTACGCAAAAAATGTATTGAAAACATCCCATTTAGAAGATTGTTGAACGTATATAGATATGAATGTTTTCATTTATCTGAATTTTCACTGATACAACTGTGCTGATTGTACTCAATTTTTAGTGCAAAAACGTAATAGTAAACATGAGAAAGTTTTACGAGATATCTTATCTTGAAGGGTGATTTCAATAAGTGCGATTTGCACTCAAATCCTTCCTATCAGATGCGTTGGCCTGTGAACACTATTCACACCACAATGCAGCAGAATTGGCCTCAATGTAGAACATATACATTGTCTGGCAAGGAATCCCCAATGCAATGCTAAACGGGACACTCTTCAGAGCAACTGGTGGAGTTACAACAGCCTAACTTTCATTGTTCTGCCATCTGTCGCTCCCCGTGTTCACCCTCTCTCTCTGGCTACCTGTCAATCCTGTGTTCAATGGTGCATATCCCACGGCAAAATGCACTCGACAAAGCGCCCTTCAACCCCTCTGAAGTGACCATCTGTCCGCGAGACCAAATCCACCGGACGCCCAACGTATCAGCCAAAATATTTCGTTCTCTCTGCTTACTGGTTCACAGTTGTCGGCTCAAATACTCCCACACAGATATAATGTGTGCGTGTGTGACATGACTAGTACAGACAACCTCCGTTCAACGCGAACTGGATGAGTGACCTCGGACAAGAGATAATGGACAGACGGAGCGAAGTGTCTCACAGTGCTCCCAACACGTCCATCATGCCGTCTTATAAAACTGGTCAACGAACTAGCCTAAAACGAAATTGATGATCAATTAGAGCGCAAAGAGTTGTCAAAACGACTGAATTTCTGCTCCTAATTCTATCAGCGTTTGGTGCCGCCGGCCGATGCCCACCCATCGCATCAATCCAAATGAGCAAAGAAAGCAATATGCTGAAGCAGATAAGTGGCCTAAAAGTGTATACACACGGAGCGAGGGCAAAATAGTTGTACTACGACGGACGAGTCCCCAGCTGCCCCACTTCCTCATCTTAGTGTGTGTGCATCAATTAGGCATGGTTCCCAATATTTCTGATTCTGTCTAAAGGACTCAAAGTGTCAGTTTAGATAAGTGCATACCAGTCGGCTTGAGTTCCGGTCTTGTTCCATCAATCTGCCAACTGTGCGCCCATCATTGGCAACTTGGACCGATCGTGTTTATTCAATATGACTGAAGATAGAGAAGGTAAGCACAAGCGCACACTTATATAAAACAAGTACATCAAATCGGCAATGGATACCCACCACTGACTTCGTTTTTATACGTCTTGGTCTAAAACTCCCCTAGCTCTCTAGGGACGAGTGAACTGTAAAACAGAAACTTTGAACACTGTGGGGAATTTACTTCAGTTCAGTGTGGTTGACAATTTGAACTTCTATTTCCACCCTCAGCCCGGTTCACACAAAGCGATCTTATGGCTGGTTGTTGGTTTATCGGTCTGCTCCATTGCCACGAACGGAAACAAACTGGAAAAACATGCTGTCATGATGTGGAAGGCCGAGAAATCATGTTCTTAACTATGTGGCTTCAATGGCCATTAGGTTGGGTATAAGTTTGTTTCAAACGAGCAGCAGATTGCCGACTGATGTTTGATTTATCCACAGTGGAATACGGTGCGTGTTTCGGGTATGTTTGTGTTTGTTATGCTATCAGGGCAAGCTAGTGTGCTTTTCATTCAAACAAAAAGTGTAAAGTGATCAACAGGGGTAAGGTGGTAAAACATGACGGAACAGTCGAATTTACACACATAATAGTGATATATCGCGACGTAAAGAAACTCATTAAATAATTATCTCTTAGATTGCACCAGTTATTGGATAAGAGCGTTCTTTTTTGAATAATTACTTTATGTAGCATTGTAAAATGACGAGTTCTAAAACGTTGACATTTGGTTGCTGTCCTATGATAATTGCTGGTGAACTCAATACAATGGCTAACCTGAGTTTCGGGGCTTTATAACACAAATTTGTGTGATGAGCAACAGAAGCGGCGACTTCGTTGTGAAACTACTATTCGGTGATGGAAACCCGCAAGCTAGGACCCGGCTCTTGGAGTGTAGAATCACATAACGCCCAATGTGTTAGGCGTGGTATTGAACTGAACGAAAGCAAAGATTCCTACCACCAAAGCTAGATGGTGGTGGTGGGGCTCGATCATGGGGTCCACAGCACATCGGTGATAGTGATTAAACCCCTGTAAATCCACCAACAGTTTAAAGTCATCTGAATTGGAATCTCAGGAGGATGGGTTTGCATACACCATTAATGACCTCCGAATTCTATTGAAACATTTGGCCATTGGCTGCTTTTGTTCAGTTTCCTTGAGAAGTAACATGTGAATCCTTTTTGCGGTGAATACAGCTTTTGTGGAAAATTAAATCACTTAATGTCAAAAGATTTGATTAGTTTTTTTGCTTTCATTCTAATCCTGCATCCCAGGGTATTAAAGGGGCTTGATGTTAACTAGTGACGAGGTATAAATCCTGCACGGTTGAAACCCCCAAAACTGAAACGGTATACTTATTGGTATGGCCAGTTTCAAGTGATCTTAAGCTTTTCTTTTTTGAACCCCTCACTTTCAGAATGTTTGGCCTATAGATGAATGAAATTTTTACAATTTGCCTACATAGACCCGGGTTACTTTTGATTCACGTGATCTCTGTTTCTTCCGAACCGGAAATGACGATATTTCAGGCAGTCTCATGTCTTCATCAAGTCTCAAGTTCAGAAATCGCTCCGCCGCTGCCTATCTAACCCATTCCCGTATTGTTCCAGGCAACTTTTGTATGACCGCGGCCTCTTCTTGCAATTTGACTATGCATTTGTTTATTCAATAATTAAAAATGTAAGACATTATTTAATAATTATTAGTGTATCATTCTCTCATTTTATTCCCAGATAGATAAAAAACATCTTTATGTTAGGTTATTTCTCCCCAGAAATAACTAAACCAATGAATATTATATTCAAGAACTTATCGCATTACAATCGAGCTCTTTTCGTACGATTTCTGTCCGGTATTACCTCTCCATTCTCCGTGAGACAATTCAATCATACCGGAAATTTACATCAACGCTATGAGGACAGATTTTGATTTGTGATACCCCTTTGAAACTCACATTGATCATAATGGTAAACTAGCCTCTTCGAGGCCGAAACCTCTAGGGAAACGATAGGAAAGCGCCAGCAAAATGCGCAACCATGCTTCAGTGAAGCTCAGTTTCATTTGATAAAGCATCTGAATAAAAGCCCTAACTCGGTTTTTGACCATTATATTTTGTGGATGCCCATCCAAAAAATTCTATGGCACAGAAGCAGAGTGTACGGGCAAAGTCCACGACCCTATCCGCACAGTACCAACTGCTGTATTCAGTCATCGTTTGATAGATAGGGTTACATTTTACAACACTGTATCAATTCATGTTTGAGTTGGTTATCTACAAAGAAGTTTGTGAGCTCCTTGCAAGTGCTCAGCTAACAGCCACAGTGAACTGTGAAGACCTACATTCTAATATGCTGAGATATGAAACCAAACCGCTTACGTAAAAACAGCGTTCATTAGCAGATCTTCTGAGGTGGATGTTTGCCTTCAGTTAATCAATAACCGTAACTGTTCTTCTGACGAATCTTTGCTCCAACGTGTCGCCAAAGAAGTTTCGGTCACTCGCAATCACTTCCCTTAAACTAGCCAATCCGACAATCCTCAGCCCCTTACGTCCTTCCTTTCGATTGTTCTGTCAAATATTCTGGCTGAGATTTTCTTGTTTACCTCTTTACCTCTGACGTAATTCCGTGATCCATAATCCTTCAAAACTAGAATCTTTGGTTTTCCAGAAGGTAATCGTAACGCAGACAGCTCTCCATTCATTCTTTTCATTAGGGTAAGGCGACCTTCAGACGCGTTTCGATTGAGGAGCAATGTTGAGTAGTTATTGCTCTAAAAAGGTCACCTTGTCTTAATGAAAAGAATAAATATTTCTATCTTCGGTTCAAATGTTTCATCTGTAAAATAAACAGGTTTCAAAATGATTGTCAATCTTCGATTGCGTTTCCACATCCCAAGTTTCGTTACAATATTGTGACAACTGTTTTTCTCTTCAAATTCATCTGCTTAAACCGTCTGGTGCTTTATNACTGTTCCCTCATCATTACATCCGGTTTGTTCTGGAAAATCTTCCAAAAGCTACTCTTTTATAAGCCGTATCTCTCTTTCTCTGGTCCATGTCGATACCGTTACTCAACTATCTCATGCGCATCATATTAGGACCAACCAGAAATTCGCAAAATCACTATTCTGTGTGATGCTTCCACATCCATCATGATTTAGCTGTTACTCCTTCATACTCATCAATGCGACAGCAATACGGACTTACCGAAGTCGGCCTCAACGTTTATTGTTATTTCCCCGTAAGGTTCCTAGTTAATGTTTCGTAGATAAGTTTCGGGATAAACTGACATTACCTGCTTTTGATGATTTCTATCCATGTTTTAGCTTCATATTTCACCCTAGGTCCGATGTTCTTTAAACTTCAATATAAATTTAATTTGACTTGAAGAAGCACCAATAGAAATACTGTTTCCACATGAGAACTAAATTTAACTTAGTCCCATACGGAGTCAATGCGGTATAAAATCATAAGGTGGAAAGCACTGGAGAGCTGTCTTTACTACGTTGATTTATATCACTAATTCGAGTTTTCATCGACACAAACTGAGGATCGAACCCGGGACCGTGCATTCACAACCTGAGCATACCTCTGAAGTTTCATTTGCGTGGACTGCTGCACTATGTCAACACACCACAATCCATCTTTTAATATTTGTATCCAGTTCACCCCGTTCATTACAGTTCCAATTTTTGATTCGGTTGAAAAACCCCTAATAGGGGCTGCATGCAACAAGGAGTAGTGGAGGGCTGGATGTATGATAGCTGCTTAACAGAGAATTGCCTCAGATGCGGTACTTATGATGCGAGTCCGTTCTCACTGGTGATCCCCGCAATAAAAGGAAACCGATGATAGGAGAACCTCTGCACAAAGAGCTTCCACCACCCAATGTGTTCGCAAAAGGAACGAATTTAGGAATTCGCTTGACAATCTACAGCACCCAGCTGTGCGTGTGCGTGTGTGTGTGTGGCTTCCGCTACACGGGCTAATACACCAGTGTTAGCTAGGATGTTTTTTCACACACACGGAGAAAAAATACTGGTCACATACACTGCGGTTCACAGGTGACTTTCACGAAAAGCAGTCCATGTGAAATGGATTTATTTCTTGCGTGTGATGAGCCTTCATTCGTGTGTAGTTGGTACCTCACCGTCAGTCACCTGACGGACCTAGCAGAAACGGAACGATCGAGGATGGGTTTGCTGCGTCCACTCAATCGGGTTCTGCATTATTATTCTGACTGGTGCCTGTCATGATTTTTACCCGCACCGATTCAATAATAAGATGTCAAGAGGGTCATTGATTAGAACAAATAGATTCAACGACGAATGCTATAGATTTCGCATGATTCCTTGAAGAAGATGGTGGACTAAAATATTGATTTATGACTCAAAAAGAGATGAGCTTTGATCGTGGGAACTCACGCCCAAATGATATGGTGTTTCGTTAACACTACCTTCCACTGGAAGTTTTAGTTTATGAAGTTGATATTGAATGCAAGCGACGCCTAGCTTGTCAATACATTTTCCGAATTTCCGATAGCTTGATTTAGAGAATTTGTGTGATGTACTTGTGTTTTAAAACACGAACGAAATTCGGGTCAGGTTGTTTCAGTTTCCAACCGAATCATAACCCCAGAAGCCAGTACTGAGAAAAGCGAGAACCGATATCCGCAACAAGCTCTCAAAGATGGCTTGTGTAATATCGTGTAAATGGAAAACAAACAAACGGTTTGATCTGCTCCGCCTGGTTTTCTAGTGGGTAGCATTGTTACGTTCTGCCTGTGNCTGCCTGTGAGGTCCCGAATCCGATCTCCATTTGGATCGATGGATTCTCACTGCTGATGCAACCGAACCAGGACGAAACAGCCGTCCAGCGAGTTCTAGTTTTTTAGGTCACTCTTCAGTTACACAACGGATTCATCAGAGCACGATTTATCTTCTAGACTTAACTAAATGAAATGAATAACATAGATGAATATAATGAACTGGAAGCGTCTTAAAAACGACCTACTTAATTAAATCTGAAGTTTCGTAAGGACTGACAAGAAAACCGTAAGTATACACAGAATCTTCCCGATTTCCAACAACTTTATTCCTTGCAAGTATGTTGATGATATTGTGATTGATAACCCATCCCCATTTCAAAACAATTTTCAACTTCTGCAGGACACCCCTAAGGAACTTCACGGTTGGTCTGTCCTCCAACCCCTTGAACTTGACATCAGAAAATGCATGCTCTATCTAGTCTTAGAACCGGTCCCGTCAGATTTCATCAGCAGATAATCACCCTTATCTTATAGTTATTATTCAAAGCACCCCCAGATCTGTTTCTGTTATATACATTGGTTTCAACCTCACCCAAAATCTGTTCTGGTCTGTTAATATCACCAACGTTTTTACAAAGTTTCGAAAAAAGGTTTTTTATGCATCCAGACTCAGGAAACTGGCCACCCCACATAATCTGATTCTTAACTTTGTGATTACCTGCATCCTTCCCCAACCATTTTTACAACCAACCAAAAATCATACAGTTTCCTGCTTGTTGTATTTCGGCCTTCCATTTTATTAAAAGAGTAGAGGGAAGATGAAATGTCGAGAGTAGAGGCAAACCTCAGATAGAGAATTCATATAGACTGCATTTGCACGAACGCCACTGTTTGCGACTCAACCACTGAGTGTCTCTAGCCTCTGGTTACCATGAGTCGGGGTCCCCATACAGGAGCCCAAGGAGACTTATGTGACCCAATGTCCCGGTTAGGGTTTTCATACCCTCATGAGAAGTCGTATTTTGACCAAACTTGACCTTTATCCACCCACCGTCCGCCTCAGCAAACATTGCCCGCAGCGGCAACCTATTTGGTGACAATCCTTCCCCACTGGTCACACTGGTCTCCAATAGCTACCTCTGGTCTCAAAATAAAAAGATTTAACTTTATTTTCTTGATCCCTTAAACTTATGTCTCGCTACAGTAGAGTTGATAGAATTGTTTAGTTTGATTTCTTTATTTCCCAGCCTCTTGATTATTGTGACACCTTAAGTGTCAGGATTACACGTGATCAAGGGCACTATGTGCAACGAGAAATCGTTTCGAATCCACAAGCCCGCTCAAAATATCAACTCCTTCCTGCGCGTGCTTTCACATATAGAAACAGTGTAACTTCACACCTTGCCCAGTTATTGATTAATTGTGAGACAATTGTCACATACCTCAAGGGAAATCTGTTACCCCATTTTTTTCTCTCATTTCATACAGTATATAGTTTGCAATATTTTTTTTGTTGTTGTAAAAGTTGGTAAATTGTTGAAAATTCATACTTAGGGTGCACAAAGCGTTTCTTGACTTGACTGACTGGCTGAGTTCAAAATTTGAAACA
>UZAN01042594.1:8773-29894 GCA_900618425.1 Echinostoma caproni | reverse complement strand
GAAACAGCCAGGATTGTACACCACAGTTAATTCCTCGAAACCAAAAGTAGTTTGAAGTGTATTATATCCATAATTAGAGGATAACTTTAGCTGAAATTAGGACTTATTTTGTGAAATTATTAGAAAAATCATGTTTTTATCATAAAAATATGGATATAAAAGAACGATCAATGAGTAGCTATAATTCATGGAGCAGACAAATCGAAGAACTGGACGGGGAGCAGCTCTTTGCACTCGGTAGATGATCCAGACATACAAGTAGTGCAAGCAACCACGATGGGTGAACAACCATTTCCCACAGGGAACGCTAGTCGCAATTAGTGTTTCCATCTCAGTTAAAAAGCGGGCCCAACAGACTACAAACCCCAATTCGGGGTTTAATCTAGCGTTTAGTTTTAGTGTGGTCTCTCTTCACTCAATCCCGGATGTCCAATGCTAAAAGTACGCAGTTACCAGCTGTCAGTAGTCTGATGCATGTTTGACGTCTCGACATTTTTTTCACCAAGAGTTTCACATAACTTGGAGTGTTACACTGTTGTTGTTGTTGTTGTTGTTGTTGCGGGGTCTGTTCTGTCATACTAACGCCGTCCGTTACAGTTAATCAATGACACGTTTACAACTGTCAACGAACGAAACATTTAGCGAAATTACACAAGTCATGCACCAATGCTTTTCTGTGCGTGCGTGTGTGCATGCGCGTGTGCGTGCGTGTGTGCATATTTTACCGGGGGTTTTAAGAGATTTGCTGGAAAAGTCCCCGAAACTCGGAGCTATATTTTGTGATGGGTAAAACTGAAATAAATTTAAAAACATTCACTGTACTCTGTGTATTAAGCTGTCTCGTCATTGAAGACTATGTTCCTTTGTCGATAACTGAACAGCATTCCTTTTAATTAATCAACATTGCACATCGAAAAGATTCCATCACAGTCCGTGTAAAAAGATTGGTTTGTTGATTTGTAGTTGATAGCGCCGCATACGTTTCTCGCAAACGTCGTTTAGGCAACGACGAGGTTGACGAAATTCAACTTTTCGAGGGGAGTGAAAACGGATTGGGTATCCAACCGCTGTTCGTTCCAACACATGTATCAATTTAATCTTAAAAAAACATTTGCTCGTTTGAATTGTTGTAATTCGAAGCACTTTTCTACCCGATAACTAATAAACTGGAAAGCGTGATCTTTTGTAAATTATTCTGAATAGATTAAACGAACCGATTTTTTTTCGTGGGCAACCGACATTATGCAGTCATCGTTTATTCTCTGAGAGTTTCTCCATTCCTTTTATGTTAAGTGCATTTCGCCTACGATGGAATTCTATGATCAAATTTCGTTATTTGCCTGATTAACAAAGAAATCAATCCCATGTTTGAATTGCTGAGTAACCTTTGGGAGACTCAAACTCACCCATGGGCGCCGGCTGCCCTTTTTATAGAGCACGATCTACCAGCTGTGCTCAGAGACCTCGTTGGTAGCACTGATCTTTTCACATCTGAATCACCAACCCTGCTTAAAAAAGTGTAGTTAATCCACCAGGNATTCACCACTGAGTCGGGTTTTCCTTCGAATACACCGGAACACGCTGAAGAAATCTGTGAAGTTCGGCTATTCGACCGAACTACGTTTGCGGAGATGGAGGGGTTGGAATCCCACCGCGATCACTGACCTTTGACCACTTTGTAATGATCAATAAAAGCACTCATCAACTATTTTGTCTTTCGTGTGATTCAGAAGAAGGGTATAGTCTTCCTATACTTGCACTAGCTGATTATTAAAACAAGTATCACTTGGCCACTCGACCTGAAGTCAACAACTTGAGTAACTGAATATGTCATTATTCGTGACTGCTCCTTGAACAACATCCGTTCCCATTTCGGATCTGATGTTATGAATGAAGGAAATACATCTGAGTAAAATAATGCTTTCGCTCAGGTTCAGTGACTTCTTTTATCTGCTCATTCGGGCAACAAGTAATAGGAAACCGGAAGTAAGCTCAATTTCTGTGCTGTTTGTGGAAGGGAGGGAGGAGAACAAAAAAATACTGATATTAAATGCCAATTGACGATTGTCATTATTCCAAGCACTTAGATATCCGGTCTAGCTTCGCTAATCATAAGCAAGGCTAACCTTGAAAGCAACAGCCTATGCGCACCGGGTCAGACAGACAGGATACAGTTCTATCTTTTCAACACAACCCATTCGTCTTGGTTCGTAATTTCACCCGTCAGCAAATAAAACAGCCGTTTTACACTTTCCTATTGAGGTTGTAAAACAGGAATAATGGCACAAACCACCCGCAGATGATTTGATGGCATAAAACTACCCCTATGTTGAAGTCCAAAAGGAGGATGTATGACATTGGTAAAGAGCCGTTTACGCACCCCATCAAAAAGGATACCCCCAAAACACTAAATATCATGACTAGACTTCAGTTGAAAGCTGAGTTCAATCAACAACCATCACTATCGGTGCTGCATGCGTTCAGTCACAAATTGATGGTGAAGGAACGCAGCGAAATTGAACAAAGTGGGTGAGAATGAACTCCTAATAAAGTAGTTTGCGTTGAAGTCCACAATGAGCTCATAGTATGATAACTATCAAGTCACTAAGGTGAAGTGGCTTTATCTGTAAAATAATACTTCTGTGTATGCACTGCAAGAGAGGACGTTTTAGTTGGTTATCTGCCTTTTTTCGCTTTATTGTCTGTATTCCAGTAAACATAATTCACCGTCTTGTGATCTATCGATCTATCGAAACTGGTGGGGGTGAGGGAATTAGAAGTGTGCCTGAAGTACACTATGACCCAAAAAATAACCAGCTCAGGCATCCCAATCCCCTCGGACTATGGTTAACAAATAGACAACAAATCACGGTTCAGTTGACCCCAATAGGGAAAAGAGTGAACCAACTGACAATGAGCAAATTTGAAAAGAGAAGCCAGTATAGCAATATTACACGATTTATGTCCTGGACGATTTCGCTGCATCTCAGCTAATGCCTACTGTCACGATCGGTCTATCGTAAAACAACTTGGATAGGTCATTACATGCACTTTGGAAGTTTTGTGCCAGTTGCATGTAAACATGGTCTTGTACATACCCTATTCGATAGAGCCCGTTGAATTTGAACCTACCACCCGATATTATACAAGATCAGTTTTTTGAGTAACACGTTAACAAAAAATGGTTATCCCGAGGAGTTTGTCGACAAACACAGTAGATTGAAGAATGAAAAGCCTGTTGATGCGTCAGCGTCTAGATTGAAGATCACGATTTGTCTTCCATTCAAAGGTGATGATGTAACCAATCTAATTCATCAACGGGACTTATTACGCAGCCAAACCCGAAATTATGCACAGAACAAAGAGTATCCCCTTTCCCCTCTGTAAGCCAACTCAAACGTTGTCCATCAATTCCATTGTGAGAGCGGAGACACTTGCATAGGCAGAACAGAAAGGGAGTTACACAATTGGGTTTTAGAACACATTCCGAAATGGGTTCAACGCACGGTTGTCATGGCAAAGTCCACACAGTTGGTAACTGGTAAAGACCGTGCTTACAATCCACCAAGCTCATCGACTACCAAGCACTTGTTAGTGACACCTCGTGGATCGCGAGAAAGCATTTCCAGTGATTTTTAATAATGATAACAGCAGAATGCTCAAGATATCCGAGGCGATAACGATCAAGCGATGGAAATCAATTATGTGACTTGTTCATCACCTTGGCTTTCCTTGGTGACGCTTCCCCTGATTTACAAGTGCTTTTATTTCGTAATCCAATCCCATGTGTCTGCAGCAAGCACCAGTTGAGATGCAGCAGTGCAATCTTGCTACATTGGCTTCTTTTTACAAATGAGGAACTTATTAAAATAAGCACACCAACCACCCATATCCATTATTGGGTAATCGAAACTAACCAGTCATAATCCAGCCGATTCAGTCAAGAATCCTGTATACATTCTTATCCGATGCATAATTGGTGCAAGCGTCAGTATGAATCATCCTGCAAACCGTATTGTTAATCGAAGTCTACTTGATCATTTCCCATCTTCCAGCGCATATTTCTCAGACATAAGCTGTGAGTGAAGGAAAGAACGGACCTGACTATGTTATACACTAAACTAATGCCTTGCGAACGGTAATAGGGAAATGTATTAGCAAATGGGGTTCGCTCCATTGTTCGGTTTTGATGAAGCGGGGTTCTATACTTGTGTAACAACTAGTGAGATGATGTCTCATTAAATGATGAGAGAGCATATCGTCAGTTTTTTCATCAACACATCAACATTACTTTGAAAAATATCTTCACTCATCCATAACCAGGAACCATGTTTAGCAGGCTTTTTCAACTCCCATGGCAGCAATGATGGTAATGATGGTATTAGCAGTATTAGTAGCAACAGTAGTAAAATAATAGTAAAAGCTTCTGTCACGCGCATAATTTCACCAACCACTGACGGAAGTTCACTAGTTCACTAACTGCTGCATTTACCGGTAACCTAGAGCCTTCTGTCTTGGACTTCACAGTGATAAGCACTCGAAAAACCCTCAAACAAAACAACAGTGGGGGAAGTCGAAACCGCGACCACCGTTGTCAATGTACTGCAGTGACAACGATCAAACTCTTTTGACAAGGTTTCAGAATAGAGGATTTCAGGTGATGGTTAGCCACATACCCCTAGTGAATTAGAAAACAACTAACGGCTTATTTGGATTTTATAATCAGCCAGTAATGTTGTATGTAGTATGTAGCATTCGCTGAAATTGGAATGACTTACTCCGAGTGATACAGTCATCCAAGGAACTCAATTTTCCAAGTGTTCAAAAATTCTCGATTTTATAAAAGTCATCACAGGAATTGTTCAGATTCTCGTCGGTAAAAGTCGCAGACTAGTGAAACAGATTTTCTGAAGAAGAAAGGCTTATACTTCACAGTTAACCGCGGGGGTGGGGGTGGGGTGGTGTACGGAGATGCTGGGCAATTGATGATTCGTCAGCCTGGATGCATGACTTGTAGTCAAGGTGGGGAACTTGTGATACGATCATATTTTGCCCAATGTGATTAATAACTACGGGGGTTGGACGCCGTTTCAAAATTAAAAGGAATGATCTATCTCTCTATCTATCTGTCGCTACATGCTTTCTCATACACCCACAAGTGCGTTAACCTAAATGTGTCATTTGACTCCCATGAGTAGTGTGACAGTTGCGCCGGCAAAGAACGCATACACCATACCCTTGGGGATCTGTGAGCTTGTCACTGATTGACGCGCATAGAAATCAGGATACCGGTGGGTGTGGGCTCGTTAAAATCATAGCTATGCCGGTGAAGTACAAAATGATTACACACAGGTGCGAAACAATTCACAGCAAAACGGATGAATCAATTAACATCATTATGACAGGCTTCATTTGTTTGTTTGGAGCATACTTAATGAAGCAAGAATTTAGCACAGCAGATGCGTTGTCAAACAAGTGGAATTTTAACGGGTCGTTTTAAGTTGTTCAAAAATGGTTCCATTTAGTCCTATCATTGGAAAGTAACCTTTCTGGTAGTGGATGTAAGTGATCGATTTGAAAGTGTCCGCCAGAACGGAAGTACAATGACCTTTGACCTGACTAATAATATCAGTAAAACAATTTGAAACCTTTAGTAAATAGATTTGAGTTGAGTCCATGTGTACAACATGTCAATACGATTGAGCACAAATTATTTGGAAAGATATGTTCATTTTCAAGCAATTAGCTGCATGATCATATTCAGTAAGTATTAAGAAAACCTAGGCCAAAAGATTATTTCATTTCAAAAGATAGTGGAAAGTGCAGGATCCTATTCAGCTTATTAAATGTTAGATGCATGACTTTCGAATGCTGATAATGGGGTGTTCATCCCCACTTTAATTGTACCCTTTTCCCTTTTCCATCAATTTGTTTAACCTGTGAGTATTGTGGTGACTATGGACTGAGTGCTTCGCCCTTTGTCATTATGCCATTTCCACCCGTTCCAGCTAAACCTTAACAGACTTGCCCAGTTCATGCATGTTCACCTGCTATGTTGTCAGGGTGAGTTAAAAAACAGTGCCTCTTATTCTCACACCTTATTGCCGTTTTACAACGCTGTCAGTAACATGTACGTCTGATTACTCTTGATTGTTCCATACTCTTGTAACCCAAATATTTTTCTTAGTTTGCTCACAATGAAAAATTTTAAACTTTCGTATGCAATGATTCAAGAAACCATTCCTATTGGGACTGCACGAGTTCTATCCAGTTTGATAGAAAAAGATTGTACTAAGCTTAACAGGACTTTTCTTCTGATGTACTGATTGATATTCCCAGCAATGGATGTAGTTTTCTGTGTTTATGAGCGTTTTGCGGCCTGAGACAAATAGGTTGTGAAGAGGTGAAGCATCTGCATACCTGAGGTAAAGTAAGCTATCGAGTACCCAAACGCGCTCTATAGACTACAGCTCTTGGATGCACTCACGGCGGAAACCGGATTGGTTTGCAAATGATACCCACATTCTGTTTAATGCCACCAAGCCACTTACAATCTGGTATAAAACAACTCTTTCGTTGTAGCAATCTACGTTTGAAATATTGTCGCCTAGATATTTTATAATTTTCTTCGTGACTTTTGTCTCGTCACCGATTAGATTTAGTAACGACAGGAAATCTGCCTTGTTGCTACACGAGGTGTAACTTGATTTTGCTTGAAAAACATTCGGTAGCAAAAATTTATATATGTATGTGCATATCCAGAACCGCAAATGTACAACTCGCCACCGGAACCAACTTGAGTAACTTTTTGGTTTGGGTATTGTCTCCCTTTCACCTATCTGGTATCTAGCTGTAGTCATTCCCATTGATGAACATGTGCTGTCCACGATTTCGATCAAGGATGCGCTGTGCCCCCGTTTGTGCGGAAAGATGCACGTTTTCGGAAAGTTACGCGGACACTGTTTGCTTTGTTTGCAACGATTTACTCACAATATCATCTGGTTCATCGCTTTGTCTCAATATGGATACCGGTTTCTGTCCATTAAGAGTACAAATCAATCACACGGTGCACTCCATAGAAGAGCGCTTCAGGTCGTTCTTGACTTTTCTGCTCTTTCCATCAGTGTTACAGTTACAAACGTTGTCGAACACAATTTTTCCTGGAACACCAGTTTCGTGTGTGGAATTATTTGCTAAAAACAAATTCTGGTCTGTCTTTTATTGAGATAACTTATAGAAACTTTGGGTTCAGTTCTCACTCTTTCAGTGGATAGAATTTGAGCAACATCGATACGGTACACACACACGCACATTTTCTACCAAAACGTGTCCATTACATCCACTAAGATCAGCTTGTCTTTTAATATCAGTTTGTCCTTTAACGACGCACAGGATAACGTGCATCATGTAAAAATCAGCAGACTGCAAGAAAAGGAAAATTAGCAATGAACTGAAAAACCGTAAGTGGAAAGGGGGAGATTTGAATCAGGGGAATTAGAGACGAGCAATGAATGCGAAGCTATCAATCAACATTCTCGTTGAATGAATTCCATTCCGAATTTGATGATAAGTATCTTTACGTTCGTTCGTATTGTGTGTTAGTAGGTTGTAATGCATTGATCAAGGCGGACCCCTATCTCAAGTCTCTACTTGTTCCATTGACCGATGATCAGTAAAAATAATTAATCATTTCAGCACTGTTTACGGGTGAATGTGCAATCCCATTCTAGATTGAAAATGGCCAACAGAACCTCGGTTTTATATTCCAGTACCGCAGATACCTTGTTTTCCCTATCAAGGCACAACAATCTTGGTGTGCGATGTTCAACAGACCAAGAAAAACGCTTTCTGCATTTGACAATTAATCCATTTTTTACCCACGAACTGGTCCTCTTTTATATACTTTATAAGGCGTTGTTAAGCAGTATATTTTGAGAAAAATATCAATGATCTAACCGGTCCTCTCATAAACGTTGATGAATACGAAAATGATGACGAAGCTGAAAGGAACCCTTCTGATGGGGATGTGAACAATTCCAAATCATCATTACCTCGAAAGTAACGTTCAAACAGAGTGAGGAGAAAAGGGGCTGATTTGCGATAAGAAGAGTTGTTTAGTTAGTAAACATCGCTGCAATCGCTTGTTTTCCATCATCAAAATATAATTCAGTGAGGCATATCGTATTTTATGGTGTAACATATACTGGTAAAACGGCTTGCATTCCAGATCGAGAGATATCACTCGAAAGGGTAACACTGAATGTATTGCGCGTGCTAGCTAGTTAGGGTATCGGTGAATTCGTGTACGTTGTTAGAGGATAAAGTACGATAGAAATCAGAGAATGTGGAGAAATGGGAGTGGGTGGCCGGTAACATACTAATTGACTGCGGAAGCGTTTTCATGGTCTGCAAGAATCGTCCCCCTCCCTCACCCAGACGCCTAAACTTAAAGCTTTGTGAGGATCAGAAGCATTTAGTAGTTGACACAGTTAGGGAAATTAACGAGAAGCAAATAATCAATATTGAATCGTGGTGTGATACCTCTACGTTTTAGTTATGTGGACTACGGAAAATAACCGGACTGCATTTAAGTAAGCTAGGAAAAACGCTGATCTACGAAAGGGAGTTAATTGATGGTGAAAAGTGAAACTGCTTGACGTTTCAAAATTGAAGTGCCACCGTTTGTCAACGCAATTCTGATTGCAAGCTGATCAACGAGTATCGTTGTCTGCAGTATGTCTACACGGAGCAACTATATTCAACGACACTGCTTGAGCGTGTATGCATGTGTGTGTGTGTGTACGGCTCGAATTAAAACATGTTCACAATCAGGAAGATTAGAAAAATAGGATACACTCACCAACCATCTTAGTTAATACGTTCATTCATCCCGGGATTTTCACTCTCTATTAAGGCAAGTAATAAGAAAATCCATCTATAGAGTAGCATGGTAAGTGTCCCCGTGTAGGGAAATGCCCTCTTGCACCTCAGTATGAACTGCACTCCAGGTTAGAGGCAAGTTTTTTGCACATACATCTCTATCTCCTTGACAAGACCTCCCGCCGCCCCCGCCTCCCGGGCACACGACTGTTGTGGATATTTTTCGATGAGTCAAATCCGATCCAGCATAGCTAGTCGTGGCACAAAATTCTGCCAGTGTTCAGGTATCCTTCTATTTCGCATCGGATCGATCTCCGTGAGACGAGACCTGTAGTTGCTGTCACTTGGTTACCAATGTGGGGAATAAGACTCTGGACAAATTTACCATAACTGCCTCCCGAGGGTTTTAGTGATTGACGGAAAGCGAAAAAAGAAACAATAGACCGTGTTCTAATTCAAAGATCTCTAATAGGACCTTCAGATTCTGTTTGGTGTTTGATTTGATCCTCTTTCTATTTATATGTGCCGTATCGATCTCACTATGATAGTGGGATGAGCAAGCAGATTTTTCTGAGACTAAATTATTCCGCGCGCGCTAGGTTTGTGTGATAAGCTCGGTTGTCAGGTATAGCGAATGACGCCGTGATTTGTGTGAATTCTGCTTTCAGGCTGGGACTGACGTGTTTCGTTCAACAATTCAAAAACATTTTTCTGCACAAAAAAACGGGAATTGCAAAATTATGTTTTACGCACGCTGCGAAGTGTACATCACTTCGATCAGGGTTCAGTGAAATGGTACTCAATTCAACTCCGCTTGGCACATTCCCTCCGGTGAAAAATGATTTATCTCACCATGCTAATACTATGGTCACTGCTATAACTATTGGGATAAACAAACTATACATTGTTTATCTTTTTGGGGGCGTGCGAAACAATGGCTGACATTTCGAACAACAAGTATCAATTTATGTCTAATTATTCTACTGATGGTTTCGGGTACCGAAGTGCGACCATTATGGTTTACCTCTGGAAACTAACAAAATAAAAAAATGTAAAACAGCTATACATTCAAATCCCTCACTTCTCATACCACAATAAGTCAGGGGCTTGTTCAGGAAACTAAATGAGCTTGAACTGAACCAGCCATTGGATGAGATAATCGATCTATTAAATTCCTTCAGGTTCCAAGAAGGGAGAGGTTGGAACCGATGAGTCTGGATCTAGTTTATATGTTCCTTCTTCAGTTCAATCTTAGATCAACATAGATGAGGAAACCTGGTCAACAGTTCATAGGTCGTGTGCACCCGGCAAGTTTAATCTGTCTTCCTCTTCGGTGTGTATATCTTTGCCTATTATTGTTGAGGCACCACTTCTAGATCCTTACGACCAAACATAATTCTTTGATGAGCACTTAATATTTACCTAGGTTGCAAAAGGAACCTGAAATATCAGCAGTAATTTAAGGGATATCTTATACCAGTACAAAACGATAAAATGTCATCCAGGTATTTTTTCTTTCAGTTACACATTCTCGTATTTCCAATGTTACTTAACTTGGAATTAAGAGTACTGAAAACATGGATAATACATTTATTTATATGTTCACCTATCCACCCATCCATCCATCTCTCCATCCATCATACATGCATACATACATACATACATGCATACATACATATACATCTATACTCAATTAATTGGTTTGTTCCTGTTTGTCCTCTCCTCTGAACTTAGTCTCGTGAGCATCAGCCCACACATCAGTACATGGATCTCTGATTGCTCTCATGTCCCTCAAAATATCGTACATTGCGCAACACAGCCCGAATTTTGGATTCACCAAAGCGGCAATCCGTTTGCACATTGCAGTTGAAATATTGTCATTTACAGAGCACAGACCGGTGACAGTGAAATTTAGATAACATTCTGTATGCAGCGCGAAACACTTATGATTCGGACGAGAAGTGCGCAGGTTTTGTTCAACATATTGGTCCCGATGCTCCTCAATCCACTCCCTTTAGACAAGGAGCATATTCTCTTAATAAAATATTAGCACCATACTTAAATCCTTTCTGTTGGAGACCGGTAACAATTGCCTCCTTTCCCACATCCTCTAAACCAACCCTCTAGCCAAACGCTTCGGTCGAACTGCTTTAACTTCGGATGGTCTTAAGCTAGCAGAATGTTTTGTCCTTGCACAAATCCAGACATCTATTTATGTCCCGTATGACTTTACATAGTTCGCTTACAAACCAACTATGTGCCCGCTAGATGCAGTTTCCGCACTTGCACATAAAGCTACCAAGTCTTCTAATGACTCTGCTAAGTTTACTTTGATTTTATCCCTCGTTCCCTTCGTCCTGTCAAACTGGAGACCTTAGGTTGTTGTGAGTATTTATCATCATGGTTTACTGATTACTTCTCCGGAAGAACGTAATGCACGAGGCTGGGTTGGAAAGAGTTCAAACCTTTAGTGAGCAACTCCGAGATACTTCCAAGTGCAGTCTTTTCCTCACACTTGTTTTCTACCTACATTAACCAATGGTCTGCTATCGCCCGCATTCCTCTTTTCAGGCTATTTCTATCTCTTCTGACATATTGCAATTTTATACCAACTTGGATAACCTTCGATAACGTTTCCTCTTATTCCGGTCTCTCTCTTAATACCTCAAAATGTTTTAAACATCTCTTTAAGTTATCACGTTCTTCTTTTCCACTCGATCCTGATGAGCTCTGAACCGGTTTTTCGGATAGGCTCTGTCGAACACCTAGGGGATCTCATTAATGATGTTTTTATGGGACCTCTGACATTCAAACGTCGTCATTGTACTTCAACAACTTTCTTTGCGTATCCGTAAACGTCATCGGTTTCCGATTCAACAGCTGATTGTCGCTAAATTCGTACGCCACTGTGCTTGCTCCTTTTTACTTTGCTGTTCAATTACTGCTTTTCATTATCTCCTAATGGAAGACTTCCAGCCGCTTCGACAAGGACTGACCACCATTAGTTGGATCTCTTGAATCCGACTGAAAGAGCTGATAACTAAGGTGTATGAAGGGCATTGCGAAAGTTTGAACACAAGATTCTCATGGATCTCCTACCCATCCACTGATGACAGATTCAATTTCCTGCCGTTCCTATCGATCCAAACATCACAATAGCATTGTGTTCACACTCACACGAATATATATATATATATCCTTACTCAACGCACGATACTATTTGTAACATGTATTTTAGTTAACAAAGAACACTTTTCACAGAATTTGTTCAAATTTTCCGTCTCGGATTATTTTATTCTTTTTCGCTCTATTTATCCATGATATACACCGCAGTGAATGTGTTAACCCCGCAGAATTCATCATTACTATTCCAATGACAATCATTTGTAGTTACGCAATAACCAGGATGAGCACAGTTGTCCGGATTGAGTTGCTGAGTATTCGACAGTTTGAGGCAAAAGCGAGAACAAATAACATACGGATCAGATCTGGATGCTTTGCGAGAGTATAAACCATGTGTACGGGATTAGGATTAGGGAATCAATATTTTGACACTAAGGAGCACACGTGCCAAAGCAAAATCAAGTAAAATCAGGGTAGTACTGACCAAATTCCGTGTGTTCTTGAACGCAACTGACAGTTTTTTTCATACTACTGAGATAGTAACCCAACGTAAGGTAGATAGAACTCCTTTAAAAATAAAATCCAGTTTTTAATCCAGCCGCAGTCCAAATGAATCAATCAGGAAAACAATTATTTCATCCACAAAATTGAGCTGATTGCTTTAGAGAAGTTGATAAAAGTGCAAGGATGTAGATGAGTTTGAAACGATTATTGTCGCAATATCACTTAGTGATTGCTGTATTCGAGTTTGATAGAAATTAGGTACTTTTATGTTACACAGCTTTTTCTGGGTGGAGATTTCGGGTCCCTAGGTTCATTCTAGTGCCATTTTCCAGACTAAAAGACGGACGCCATTCGATTCTAAGAATCACGTTGTTCACAAAGAAACAGCTGTCAAAAATGTGAACAAACAGTGAAGACTGAATAGAACAATGGTGGCAGAACAATTTTGACAGACACAGACAATTCCGTTGAATATAAACAGTATATACACACTATCAAATTGGTTGATTTTATATAATTTATTCATAATCCAACAGTACGTTTGGTGCTCTTTAATCTATGAAGTAAAATTGATCTATTGGATTGGAAATCCACCATGAAGTACAGGTATTCTCTGAGAGAAGGGAACACTAGATTGATACAATGACGACATCTAGTCTGATACTACTCGGTTCGTAACTTCTTGCGTTCCACAGCAAAACGATTCATGCGAGGAAGGGAAAAAATTGGCCCTGAAGACCAACAGATTTATACTTTGGTATTTCTTACTTACATCGACTTGTCACTTTTGCTTCGAATTGACGGGTCCCTATCCCAATCGCATTGAGCGAGCCCTTTTGAACCAAACAAAAGTAAGCATGAACGGCTCGCTTACATCAGTGCTTGAGTGAAATTCCTCCGAAGATAGAATGACGAAGTGATCACATAAATGATTTTGTCTGGAATCGAGGGATCAATTCCAGTGGGAGTATTAACTGAATTCGCCGGATAACGGAGAATAACTGACCGACAACAGAACTACGAATGACTGAATTTCTATAACCGAATTCGACCTATCTATAAGCCAATAAACGACGAATAAATTGTTATTTCACTTCAAGTGACGGATTTTGGAAAAGCCGGTATTCATTTTGCATGCACACGGTCGTTTCGACTCATCCTTCCCGTCTCACGAACATGGAACATTCCGTGACCTGGAGAGACAATCGTGTGGGTTTTGTGATTTGCACGATTGTGTAAAACGAATTCCATTATTATTCCCTGTCCCGAATTGCAGAGACTGATCGACATATATGACTTCGGAGAATTCAAGCAAGCAATGCCAAACGTCAACGCAACCATCTCTGCTAACAAACAATGGTCAGAAGATTTTCTGGCAAACCAGATTTGGGTCTATCTGTGAATGGCTGTGCCTCACCACATCCAAATTCCGATTGAATTCATTGGTCACTTTCAAGATTATTGAAAAGGCATTAAAAACGTTATTCACGAAAGAAAGATCTACGGTTGCTCAGTGAAAACAAAGACATTTGTTGAACACGCCTCCAAAATGTTATCAGTGGTATTAGTACTATTTGTGAGGTAGTAGTATTGATGGAAACAGTAGCATGATTTCCACAAGGAGCTGCCGGCAATAAACTTTTCTGAGGGAAACGATGCGAATGGTGATCTTATACGTCTCTGATATATTTTTCTAGTTTATGCTTCTAATCGCTTAGTGTCAACCCAATTACCGGATAAAATACAGAGCACCGTGTCACTATAACTTACCGTTCTTTCACAAAGTGCTAACAACTGCTGCATTATGGTCACTAATGAAGCAATATTATATTGACTTTACAATGATATGGGACTCTACAGAAGATCGGAAGCGTTCGGATAGATATAGGCCTAAAACATGACTTTAAATGTTTGTTTTGAATAGTCATACCCACACTGGTTTACATTCGGGGATTCTTCTTTTAGTAACACCCATCAGTCTAAGTCGTTACAAGTCACCTAAACATCAGAAATATTTCATCTTTCAATGGCTATTCTTGATGGAAAAAATTTCGAATTTACCCGGTCCTCGTAAAGGAGATTTATTTGTGTTCGGTCGATTGATTACAAATGAAATTTGCCTCGGGCACAAACAACATTAGATAGGAGTATTGTTTAGTGAATTTTGAGCAAACAGTGCATGTATTGCTCGCTCTGGCATTTGTGCCCACATCGGTATCCATCCGTTTCGATAGCTCCCTTCTCTCTGACAGAGCCGCACTTAATTGACCCACTTTTGTTTTTAGCCTGGTGTACAAAACGCGCACGTGGATATGTATCAACTGAAAGTCAGAGTGTTTAAGTCTTTGTTCTATTTAATCACCATGGGATGTAACGATTGTGGATAAACCGTCATCGACCCGCTCTGTCCTTCAAGCTAGAACATGTGCTCAGCGACATGAATTGCCTCATATTTCGTCATTCTTAAGGTGTGAATACTCTCTTGTACTCTGTTGTCTTGCGCTTGAAGGCAGAGTGCATTCTTGTGTTGACCAGTTAGCTAGTCCTGTGAACCAAAGTCCATCATCAGCGGAAACGTGAACCACTAGTGCAAGCCCCAAACAGAAGAACCGTGACATGCTGAGGAAAATTGGTGATGGGACGATGAAACTGCTTATCTTTCATTCAAAAATATAATCTTAATCCTTGCAGTACTCATAAATTTACTTCCGGAAGTGTTTAAAATTGGTTTACTGTGAAGGAAGTTTTTGAACCATCGTTCGGTGAGAAGAGGTTTTTCTATCCAGTGATATAATCATGATCAGGACCAACTGGCACACAAATCCCGATCATTCCTATACAACATTGATATCCACAATCTCATTATCAGATATTTTTGAGAATAGGCTAGTTGAAGAAGCTCTGTTCCTGGATGGGTGTACATTGGAACTAGGTAAAGGATCGAATCGCATCAGACAAGATGTGTATAACTGCAATATTCACAATAACAGTGGATTACAAATCTTATATGGAAGCCATGGCAACGGTGTGAAGCTGCAGATTTTTAAAGAGAGTGGGGTCTAGGTACCCGACGCCAATTTGTGTAACTTCGCGAGAGTCACACAGTTTATCATGGCCAGTTTGCCTACGAAACACTTGGAAACAACACTTCCAGCTCGAAGAACCACTGATTTGACACCGGCATAGCTGGATAGGACTGTTGATACTTGTCAGTGCTACGTAAAGCACTGTAGTTCTAAGTGTCGAAAACCCGTTTATCACACTCGTACATGTGCTAAGGAAAAATCAGACAAATGAAGCGCATATTTTTTAGAAATGTTCTATCCACCGAAACAACATAGAACAATGGTCTGCGTAGAGATATGGGTGGTGAAACACACCTACGGGGATAGTTTGGGAAATCCTGGTCCTATTGCAGATTATTTCTTTCCCTAAAAATGTATTCGTTGATTAAACTAAAATAGGAATCACACAGCTTCATCCTTACTGAGCGTTTAGAGAATTCCAGTATGCAAGGAATCCAACCAAACAATGAGATCTATGGGATACTTCGACGCGGTTGCATCGTTTGAATACGAATGAATTTTCTCAAAAGATACGTCTGGAATTCACACTGTCAATTATCGAATTTCATTGAATTAGGAAAGATCGAAACGAACAGAGCAAAACAAATAATTTAAAACGTACTAATATATGTGGAAACTGAGTTGTCCCTCACAAATAGAGGTTATTTCGAATAAACTGTTATTGTTGACTATCATCCCCGCACTCCTACGCTCATTCAGATCGGATGCAAGCATTTTATCTTATCCCAAATCTGGACTGAGTATGTTACCATGACTACTAAGTTCCATCAATCAACACTAGTGGAATAATCAGATTTGATACTGTTCTGATTTGTAAACTGTACCATTGTACGAAACTGCTCTGGTTTTCCTGAGCTAAATCGGTGATAAAAGCTAATCGTGACGGGAACAGAATGTGAGTCGCAGTAACACACCGAGTTATCCACAAAACGCATCTGCGAATCGGTTTTCTTTTAGGAGAGAACAATTGACTGGTATTCAAAGTACCATTTAACTGTTTACCCATTTCTCCTCTTTCCTCCCCCCTCAATGATTTCATCTATCCCGTTACCATAATGATAAACAACAAGAACTACTTCTAATTGCGATAGAATTGCTTCTCATGACCTACAAAGAGCACTGAACATTTGTCTCGTCCTGTTTGAAACTCTTCCGCAGTGCTAGAAGTAAGTAAGTACTGTGTCCTGTCAGGACCCGAACCGCGAACCTTCGGGTCTGTTCGATCACCCCAATGATTCTCATCGTATTTCAATGTAATTACCTGGTGGTGAATTAACGATTTTCAGGGGAGTGAAACCCACATCCAATATAATGAATAGTGCTTGGTGCCAGTGGAAATCTGAATGATCTAATCTAAATATTCACCCGCTAAGCTACTACTTATAATAAGTTGTTGCAGTTTTTGTATGCTTTTGGTTGCCGACTACGTGATCTCATTTTGGTCAACATAATTGGTTTTCTGTTCAATGATACCCAATTCCAATCATTGCGTTTCATCAGGCTTTGAGTATCCACTATGGCATCTTTTTAAAGAAAGGCCTTTTACTTTTCTAAATTTTCATTTTATATTCACACAGACTTGATCAGTCAGAGCAATTTAGCTCCGTAGCACGACACGTTCACCACCCATGAGGGATGAATACAATCGGTTTCTCATAATGTACTTTCCTTGGGCATAGAAATGTTCACTGTTCCGAGTACAGAATTTAAAAATGAAATTAGGAATTCGAAACACGAGGAGATACCATTACAGTAGTATCAGTTCAATCAATCCATAGCACCCGGTGCATGAAAGTGAGAAGTCTGACAACTCCCTCAAGTATTGACACAGCGAATTTCGATCGAAAAAGAGGACAACTGAACAGGTGACTCTGATTTCAAAAGCTGTCTTAATTGAGTCTTCGCAGACGGCATTGACTTGGTCTTATACATTCAACTATTCTATCCGTAGGCTGGTCAGTGAGTGAAACAGACTGTGGATGCCACCAATGTTCTTTCTCAATGTCATTCCCAATGGCGGTGACACGCGTTCATTTACCTTAGCATACAGGTACACGCACAGCAAAGAGAATCATTCATTATTAAAACACGTGGAAACCGAGTTGCTGGGTGGCCGTCACTTGAACTTCACCTGTTTGACATGGGAAAACTGAGAAGTGATAAAAGGATCACTGGGAGAAGGGACCCTGTTCATGCACACCCCAAATTCAGTCGGGAGTCTAATCAAAGTAGCTGATTGCCTGCTCATCGACATTGTCGGTATTTATATTACATACTGCATCTTGTATTTGGGTAACTGATGTTGTGGAATAAAGATCCACCATAGATTATATATCTAAATAGTGCAATGAACTCACGTTGCTACACTAAGCACGAATGAATAGATCTTATGATGTAAATCAGCAGTTTATTTATCCCGCATGCCAATTATGGTTATAATGGCCTTCCATTATATCGGGCGAATTTCGCACAGGTGCCTCCTGTAACACGCACATCTTGGTAAACAAAGCCGGCAATTGTACACTGATAACTACATGCGGGATTTTTCAACCGAACACCACATCATCATTATCTGTTGTTTCCCTAAGCGACACGCCTCTGGGTCAAAATAAATCTATGAACCAATGAGTAATCTTCCGGGGAGCATCCAAAGTCCGAGTGCATTCCATGGGTGTGTTTGACATTGTTAATCATTGTTTTAGTGAAATGCCGATGAACCAAAGTTCAATGGCGCACTTGTCACATCAAGTAAAACATGCAACTTCAAAGTCAGATTTCATATCCATTGGGCGAGATTCGTCATTTTCTTTATTCGTTACGTATTCATTTGCTCAGAATAGTTCATGTTTCTCACGGTAACCTGTCAGCTGACTTGAGTCAAACCAATCTGCTCATCAAGCAGTACGAGTCAGAAATTTTGTATTGCTCAGCAGAAACTAAAGAATTCATATAAAATTAGAAAGCACTGGACCGCTGTTTCGACCTGATTGGGTCTCATCAGCAGTGCGAATCCATCGACCCAACTGGGGATCGAACCCGGGACCTCATGGATAGCATGCTTGAGTTCTGCCCATGAGGTCCTGGGTTTGATTCTCAGTTTGGGCAATGGATTCATACTACTAGTGAAACTCAACCAAGCCGAAACAGCTGTCCAATGTTTCCTAGCTTTTAAGTTCACGCTTCATTTGCTATCTAGTTGACGAATTCACCTTTGAAATTGGACCAAATCCTCCATTACTAACTTGGAATTCGTATAAGTTAGACCGAACGTTTTGGTCGTTTAAGATGCTCTTCGAAAAGATTTTACTAGTAAAGAAGATACGACCTATATTAATTGTGGTCGGATGTATCTGTAGCATTGAAGCACACAAACAGCACATGATTTCTCTAAAAGCTTTATTATAATCCTTGTTGTCATTTGTGACTTCAACGACTTATGAAAATGGGTCGTCATAGCGAGGAGTGTGTTGGTGAAGTCACTTCGGCACCCGTAGCTTCTGCCTATAAACCCACCCACTCATTCCACATGGTTCCCGAATATCACTCACCTAATTCATTTCCGTCTGTTGTCATTCCATGCCCGTTCGAACGGGTACTTCGACAGTGTTTGGTAAGCACATACTGTTCCCGATCAATTCGATCACGTGAGACTATCTGAGTGCCGACCACCACAAACGTTTTGGCCTCATTTATGACAGTTATTTGCACGGGAGATTTGTTTGCCACCGAACCGGCGATCGGGTTCACAGGACGAGTGGGAAGGGAGAAGGGAACACCGATTTTGTCCCACAGTGTTTCCAGATCACAAACCACTGTTCCTATTGGACTCTCTTCAGTTACTGTACACACGCGTTCATCAAGAAGCAAATCCGCGTAGATCTGAGATATATTGGTGCATAATATCCAGTAGAACACCGTGAGTAATATGATTTTCTGTCGCATTATTGTCATAGAGGCACATTGGAACACCAGCATGTTGCCCCACAAAATGACTTATTTAAACGAATGGAATGTGTTTTGATATATGATGATGACCAACATCACTATAGTGGAACAAGGCTCAATCGATTTCGTGGCGACTGGAGTCTGAAAACGTAGCCATTGTGACCTGGCTCAATCAGAGTCAGAAACAAAGTGCTGACAAATGAATCCAGGACGAGATCGTTCCACGAGCGGGCAGGCTTCCGAAACACAGAATCACGAGATTAACAAGACGTGTTTTCCACTCCGTTTCTGCTCACATTCACATGTGCCCACTAGCACAGACGTAGCATGCCATTTGTAGATACGCAGCAGACGAGGAGCATTCAGTATATTTCCTTGGTCAAACTCTAATTGGGGAGATGGGATTTAGCATGAGGGAGTAAGACGGCATATCCTGATTGGCAGTTCACTTAAACAGACGATTGGATGTCATCGACTGGTCAATTCAAATCCCGCGCCAAATGCGTGCGTGCGTGTGTGCGCATTGCACGTGCGTGCACACTGTTGTTCTGGGATTCACAGTGAAAATCACATAAATACTGACATCCAGTTGCAGTTTTCTGTTGAATGAGATAACGAAGACTACAAATGTACGTACGTTGTGTGGGAAACAATGAGGGCAGTCTGTGGGGCTGCCTACCATCTATGTGCACAAATGCATTTTCACACTACATATCATCATTTCCATGTCGTTTCTTTCAAAAACGTGGTCATTTCGGTGACATTATTGACAGAAATCAACGGAATTCCGATCGGATTAGTCTGATTTTCATTTTTTTCAAACGAAAATCTATTTTGGTGAACGATTATTTCCAGGTGCTTTTAGGATTTTAGTACCGTGTAAATATTAAGAAATAGATCAACACTTGCCGCGGCTAGATCATAAATGTTTGAAAGGATATCTAATGGAATGAACCCAATTGCTCAAGGATTATGACGATATTATATCACAAGAATTCAACAACTTCTTATTCGGGCTAATATAGTTATATAGTCATATTACAATTAAAATGTTCGTCAGTGGCTATGTGCGATTCGTGGTTTGTGATTGCTTTTGGTGTGTGGTTGGGAAATGGTGAGATGAAAAGGTGCGACAGTAACAAGGTTGCGAAAATGATTAAGACGTGTTAGGGTTGTGGGGTCAATTGATGACACGTCTACATTCTTATCGTTTTCCCAATCTTGTTACGATCGCATCCTCTCATTACACCCTTTCCCAACCACACACCAAAAGCAATCACAAACCACGAATCACACATAGCCATTGAGGAACACTTTAATTGTAAATTGACTATATAACTGTATTAGCCCGAAGAAGAAGTTGTTGAAAACGAGCTTGTTCAGTAAAATCACTGTGTTTTCTATCCATGCGAAGATGGGAATTTTCCATAATCATAAGAAATCTCTATTCTGGTGTCTTGAAAATGTACACAAACAAAGCTGATTCAGTCCCGTTGAATACGCCCACCCCCTCCCCCCACAGGGATAGCAACAATGGAGGTATGACTGCCAGCCTGTTCTTCTGGTGAAAATTAGACATCAAA
>UZAN01042593.1:17625-33897 GCA_900618425.1 Echinostoma caproni | reverse complement strand
CAATTCTTTATTCTTCCAGCCTCATTCACGGGATTGAATATGAAATTGCCCCACATCAGATGCAACATATATGATATAATATCCACTTGTGTCACTGCTTCTATTAGCCACATGCCATCAAAATGTACAATTTCGCGCTTTTAACGATTTTCGCAAATGCATCAGTTGTAAGATGACAAGGTCACAGTAGAAAACCTAACTGTAATTTATTTATTAAAATGAATCATAGACTTTATACGGGTATTGCACTTTCATCTNTTGCAAGTTTCATCTAATACACCGCGCTTCTCGTTTTAGCTGCTTCTCGGCTTTAATTATATACCAAAACCTTTTGGAAGTTTTATCCGGTTTGGGCATGGTGACACTACAGGACGCTTATTCAACGAGCCGCACATCTCAAGGTCAACTTTCGAAAATCAACTTGTGTCTTTCTTGGACTATGTTTTCAGTTCTTCCAGTATTGGAGATAATGTGTGAGTAGTTTGTAGCCTAATAATTTAGCAATTTATTAAAGTTAGAATATTTTCAATAATTTGCTTATTTACTGTGCACTGAATGAAAACAGAATATAAATTTAGAATACGTGTGCTCAACCAAATAGAAACTCTCATGGAACACGAATCATCTATTCAAAAGAATGAACACCCGTGCTACTTTGCCCAAAATATTTTATAAATCCGAGCTGTAACTTTCGAACTACCTCAGATTCATGGTTGAACCTTACGTTTGTGTCAAATCCAGAGGACAACTGATCGGTCTTTATCAAACGAGTAGAAGAATGTCGGCCACATTGTGGTAGCCGTATCTATCTATATAGAATTTACGAATTTACTCCAAAGAGATAATATGACTGTAATCGGTTACAATAGATGATTTCTCCAATTATGAACCCCATGCATCCTCAGGATTACGATGTCACACATCGTGCATGTGGTAATTGGACGCGATCGATTTCTTGACAGCTATTACAAATAAAAATAAACCATACTTGTATAAAGGAATGGTTGCGCATCGATTTCTTGAATTATGCACAAACGGCAGTTGTACGAATTGGGCGACAGCACATGACGGTAACTGACCACCGGTGGTCTGCTACTTCAACCCTGGGAATCAATTCGACAATACCATTATGCGTCTTGAAAGAACACTGGAAATAAGCTGAAAATAGTGATACTGATTCAGTCAGTTATCATTCTCAAACTGAACAACAGCTTTCATACGCGAATTTCGCTTGCAATGATCGGATATCGCGTGACACTTAATGGCAGTAAACTAGCCCGTTCAAAATTTGGTTAGATACAACATGTATGCATACATGTTGGTTGGTGATGTAGACAGCGATTAATAAAGATTAAAAAGTAGACGGATATAATCTTGAGAAAGAACGAAGATAATTTCAAGCTTATGATTTGGTATATGCCCAAATGGTTGATGCGCCTCCAATCGTGAGAACGATCCACTAAAATAACAAAGCAATGCTTCTAACCTCAGGGCTACATTCAACAGTTTTGTGAAATTTGACTTTTCTCGTCTGCTCTGTTCCGATTATCTAATCGCAATAGATCGCGTTACATATTTAATTGCTTTGAATTTTTGTGGTGATCCTCACGTACGAGATGACGTGCACCCTGGAGCCACACGTTACAGCTTTTGGACAACTGCAATCAAACTTCACGGGTGACGTCAACAAAGCGCGTACTTGACTACATACCACAGATATATCGTACCAGCCAATTAAACACCGCAGTGCGCATAAAGAAGCTGAACAACGCTAGCAACAGTGGAACGCGATTGATAGAAGCCCGATTAAACAATGCACCTACTTTGTACATATTATTTAATTCCCATTTCAATAAATAAACCACTACTGCTGAAGTGTGTTTTTGCGTCCCAGTTACGTGGGATATTGCGTGCTATTGTCAGTGCGGTCCACTGCGAACGTGAGCCAATCCGTGATTCGTATTGCGTGGTTCGTGTTCCGAGATCAATGCGCACTATTACTACTCCTGCCATTACCACTAAGTTCGGCTTGAGTTCAGTTGGTACTCAACGTTCATCAGATAAGACCCATTTTATCTATAGGCATGTTTTTTGTTTTATCCTGTAGCAAGGAACATATCACAAATCTTTCCTGTTCCATCCGGTCCGTTGCACAAAGAGTACATAAGCGCTCATGTGATACTGGTTAACATAATTAACAGCTCCGACATCCATCAGCCGAAAACATCAAGCTCTCAGTTCTATTGATGAATATTCTGCTCCCAACACAATCTTTAATACGTGCTGACTAATTTTTCCATAAGGTGGAAAAGTAGTGGATGTGGACCATATTGAATTGACAACCTAGGAAATCTCTGATAAAGATTACGTATTGAAAGTTTATCTTACACAGATTCATCATGTTATTTAACTCCATCGCAAGTTGCCTGTACAAATCACAGTTAGCTAGAATTTCTTTGAATACCTTTAACTAAACATGAAGAATAAGCAAACTACTATTTTCAGGCAAAACCTCTGGTCGACTTACTTTTGCTTTCTTCAAATTTAACCGTCACGAATCTTGAATCTTGGGTTGTAGCTAATCGCCGAACAGTTGTTCAACGCTGTCTCCCATAACGGAATATTCAGTTAATGGAGCATAGGACAGCAAACACCGATCACACAGACGCCATTCTCTTGCATCTCGCGTCATTTGCTTGAAACAAAGCATCAATTCGCCCAAAATACCGCGTTCTTAGTGTTTCTCTAGAAAAGCTATTCAGGTTTACTATAATTTTCTGAAACGATTCCAATTCATCAATGGAAACCTTTTTGGTGTATACAAAACAAGTTACTGGTTGACTCAGAACGGCCGTACAGTTTCATAAATATTGTCCTCAGTAGAGCGTGTTCATGTGAAACGCAAAGTAGATGATAATGCACCTCAAGTTCACAAGGGAGAAATACACTTTGCAAAAGTGACAACAGCCACCCTTCAAACGTCAAATGTCGAAGTCTCGGATGCATAGAAACTAAATGTGATCAGGTTTGGTTTGAATGACACAATGAAACTGTTTTATCTTTCTATTTCAAATACTATATACGAATAACGTGAGTTTCATTGGATTTTGCCTGGACAGCTAATTGGTACATGAGATAGATTGTACAGACCTTGAATGGACCTGGAACATCCAGCACTTTTACCTTCATAATTCTAATAGATTGCCTTAATGGCCAAATGCCACTTGCAATCCCGCGACTGGTACGGGCAGATTGCATTCTGTATGATTTATGAATGAGGGGAGGAACTATATCTTAGGAGTCAATTATCTCCCCGAGTGGTAGCAACGACGTAAATGTTATTGAGATTATATAGGATTCCTGAATATGGGATTCATTTAATCTTCATTTGTTTCATGGCTTTGAAGGATCCATACAGCATCGCACGATTTTTACCTGGGTATTTGTATGTGAAAGGCGACAATTTGGTAAAAAACTAACTTAAATATTGCCGTGCTATCACACGTTCACCCAAATCCGTTTTACTGTCTACCTCAGGAGCCTTGAAGCCTCCAGGTTTTCTTATTTCTTCCTTCATCCTGTTACGGAAAGTTCTCAAACGCGCAATAAATGAGTGAGCCATACAATAGGCAAGTGCGCAAAATCGTCGTTGTTGCTACATCATATTCACGCCAATTCAGCACCGTTGTGGTCACCTGCTTTGCTAAATCACAACCTATCAGATTGAGATTGTGACGCAATCATTTGTAACTCAAACAGTATCCTGTGACACCTCACTGCTAAATTTATCAGGTGATGTCGTTATGGGTGTATCAGCGTTCACACCATACACTCAGAATATGAAGTATTATGTTACAATAAGCTGTGGAAATACATAAATATTGGGATGATTCAAATTTTAATTCTTACAAAAGTAAGACTTGTGTTAATAATCTAACTTAAGGGATGGATTGTCTGTAAATTACCTTGAACAATTTGGTTCAACCCATCAATGAGGGAGGGTTTTGTTGACCATTCGCTCTGTTTGATTTCTAGAGATGAGTTATTGCTATAAAATCGACTGTGTCACGTTGCTTCCACCAGAACTTCCCTGTAACTAATCCAGATCAACGGACATGCAATAACACCTGCACATATCAAGCTGGTAAACACATCCGCAAATGCAATTCAGTCATTCATTGCGGGCTGCTGTTTTAGTTTACAAGGGTTGCTTGGAAGGAAATTAGTTGGGGGAGGAGCGACAATGCATATCAAAATGGAACCAAAATAATCAAAGCAGGTTTACAGTCACAGTTTCCAAATCCGGTTTGAATTAGTCACCTGTGGTCTTCTTAGTGATTGATTTTCGGTCTCCCAAAATGCCAGTATTTTAACCAAAAATGATCTGAATGTATGTACACAGCTGATGAGCTTACCTAGAGGTAACCTCCTGTGCGCTGCAACTTCACATCACCAGGACTAACAAGTCTCTCGCACCTTGAAACGAACAATTATATTTAACAAAACTTCTGTCATCACAAGCACTGATGATGTCACCTCGGCTGGTGATGAAACGTTTGGAAACAAATTGCCAAGCTCGACTAACAGGCGCTATGGAATTCTGTCATCCACGTCATTGATGTTCCTATTATGCTATGGAATTCTTACTCGTTTTATCAAAATAACATCATTGTTAATGATGCGACAAAGTGACGATAAAGTTTCATTGTGCCCACTATATTTGAGCATTGGATAAGAGTCTGCTCGTTCAAAGAGTGAACTGACACATCATCATAATGTTGTGAAATTAAGTGAGCCACATTATTAAACGTGTCTCTTTAAGACAGGACAATTTTAGTGCCAATGAATTCACCCTATAGTAGTAATTATTCAATTATCATATTAAATTAAACATACCTCATTTAACTATCTTAGTTTACATCAGGCTACTCGGTGATTGTCCAGGAAACCGACGGTTTTCCGGAGTTCAGTCAGAAAAACAGCACGATTCACATGAGAATTCGGTAGTACGCAACAAGGGTGATTCAAACTCTCGTTCCGAAGACTGAAAATGTCAATGTCGCGGCACGGAATAACCAGAGTGGTTAAAAGTTAACATGATAAAACATTTTCCTAATTGAGAAATGCGTCGAAGGAGAGAAAGAGCGGACAAGGTTTAGCTAGCTGAAGCTGAAGGTATGCTTCAATCTATCACTCTACCCTAGTACGTGCATCAGATCATTTTTGATGAAACGTCTTCAGGTAAATATCAGCCACTGAGGATTGATAAATGACATAGGTTCATACGATAGATTGTTTACATAAGTGGAGCTTACTAACTAAACCATAGTTGCACTCAAAATTGTTTTTCATTTTCACACCTGCAATTTGTTGCACCTTTTCTTTGAAAATATTCGTATACCTACGCAAATCAGTGAAGTGTGCCTGAGAAACAAACACGACAAAAAAGCAGGATAATATTAGCTAATGACTTTTTTAAAAAGAATAATAGCACCAATAAACGGGTATGACAATCTGGAACCTAAGTAGCATAAGAGTCACCTGAGTGTATATAAAAAGCCACCAATCATCGACATCTTGCCAAAAGATGACTTTGCAGCATAATATAAAAGCCAGCGGTTTTCAGCACACAACAACTCAGAAAAAATGAAATCAAATGTTGTGATAATACTTATAATCACGTTCTGTGCCAGCGAGATCGTCGGTAAGTAACTCAGTATTCACGAAATTTATTTTCCTACAACTAGCACAAGCTGCACAGGATTGTAAAGAAGTTAATGCAACGACGGAAGTACAGAAGTTCGTTGTAAGCAGTACTCGCACCGGCTGTCAGTACCGTGTCCAATCGGAATCCGGTAAAGCGGTGAAGGTGTTTGTTAATGTAAGCGAACACCAACTCAACCGAACCTATCTGAGACTATGAAGCGTGAAAAATCGAATGAGTTGTTCCCATTGGCTTCTTTTTTCACAGGCGACGAGTGGGAGCAAATGTGTGAAGGCGTCCAGTGACGGGAAATCGGAAACGCTGTGTCCATCAGGTCCAACGAACCAATTGACATCCAGCCCACCGATTGACATGAGTGCGGTTTATGACACGACTAGTTCAGATGCGACAACCGCACCTACGACGGAAGCAACAACCAAGGCTACGGAAGCCACTGCACCAACAACAAAACCAGAGACTGAAGGGGATGATACACATTCGGAAAAAGCGAAATCATCAGCATCAAATAAACAAGGAACGGGTGCCAGTTCAAAAAAAGAATCAGTAGAGAAAGCTGATTCGCACAGCAGTGCGGGAGATGAACAAGAGAGATCCGCAGTTGAGCAAGACATCCATGATGTTCAACATATCAGACTTGCCAGAGATACTTCTAACGACGTAACTGTATATTACGTAGTGGGTGAGTATTGCACATCTGTTTACACAAAGGAATCAGTGCGATTCCGTTTGTTCGACTGTTTGAAGAAAATGATTCAGGTAATCTGCCAAATCCAAATATCTGAACGTTTTAATTATCTACTCTCTCCTACGATAATCCATTTCAGACGGCGTGTCAAAATCGAATCCATCAATTTTCTTAATTGTGGGATTCATTGCTCATCTCATCCTCAGCAATCTATAGTGAGTGATGATGTACAAACCCTCTCAATTAAATTCATTATTTCATGATTTTCCCAAATATGATTGCACATATGTAGGGGTACCGGTCTGTCCGTTTAATTAATACTGCTGCTTTTCCATTCTCCCACATCTAGAATCCAAGAGGAAGTGAATGCATCAAAATTAGCTCAAAAACTGATCTTTACTTTGGTATGTCGAAGAATAATAGAATATGATGATAACTGTGCCCGTCCTTTTCGTTGACGATTCGCATGTTTTATAAGGCAGTCAATTCACAAGAAACATGGCGAGAGCACATGAGAGATAAACAAAGGTTACAACTTGACTCAAGTGAAGTTCGAGAGCTTTCTGAAATCACTTTGGACGATTACAAGTTATCTAGATGCAAAAAACAAAAAACGATGAGATATACAAGGTGGAGGGCGAAATCACAGAGAGCTTAAAGGTGCTAAATTTACAGGGGCACATGGACAATGCTGCATTCCATAGAGTGAAATCATGTGGGTGCACTTTTTCGTTATTCTATGGTTTTCCTGAGATCCACAAAAAAGGAGTTCCAATACGATCTATCATGGCAACGGTGCATTCACCATATCACACATCGGCGCATTCGTTGGTTGAATTACTAGAACCCATCCATCGGAAACTCGCCGCATACAGTCTCCGAAGCAGTTTCCAGTTTATAGCTAAGATAGGAGCCCTAAATCCTCAAGTAAAGACGATGTATGCCTTGGACGTCGACTCACTGTTCACTAATGTACCCCTGCTGGAGAAAGTGGAATTCATCTGTAATCAAATAAAAGAACTAAATGTTGACGTTGGTGTTCCTTTCACAAATGTAAAGTAACTGTTATTATACTGCGCAAGTAACGTCCAGTTTGTATTCGATGGTACTGTTTATCGTCAGATGGACGGGATTGCCATGGAATCGCCACTTGGTCTGTTGATAGCTGACATCTACGTGGCTAAACTAGAAAGGAGCATGCTGATCCGATTTCGTGAAGGATTAGTACAGCACGGTAGATATATGGATGATATCTTCTGTGTGACCGATCTCGAAAATAGCATTCGACAGACACTGAAATAGTTCAACGACATCCATCACCGAAATTCACTGTGGAGATTGAAACAAACAACATATTGGCCTTTGTGGATGTAGTCGTATCCAGGAAAGAAGACCGATCATTAAAAAGATAAATCCACCGAAATAAATCATGGAATGGCCAACATACTAAGTTCCGTTCCTGTAAAATATAAACGCAATCTAGTTCGATGTCTAACTTTCAGAGCCCGGACGATTTGTTCAGAAGACACACTGTATGAAGAGGTACACTTCATCGGTCAAGCGCTGCAGGACAATGATTACCCGGAAAAGAACATTCAGCTCTCTCAGGATAAGAAAATGTCCACCTGTGCCTCCAAGAAAAAAAAACTATTCACGCCTAAACAGACAACCTAATCGAATCACTGAGAGCGGCTGTGAATTCCAATTTCCCCGAGGCCAAACTTATACCAGTGTTTTCCACATCACCGTTGGTGCGAATGTGAAGACGAACTGCGGAAACTGAACTCATCGATGATAATTTACTCTTATCAGTACTTCTGTGGTGCATGTTACATATGCCGTGCGGTAAGTCGTTGGTCTCAGCGCGTTAAGGAGCACCACCCGCGATGGTTAACTCAGAGGAAGACGGCATGCATCTCAAGCGCGATCACGGGGCATCTTGTCGACACCGAGTAAAAGATCGAACCGGAGAAATCTTTTGATATTGGCTATCGTATCCTACTCAATCGATCGAAGGCGGCTCGAGTTTAGACACTGACCATGGCCAAGGAGATCGCCGTTCGCTTACTAGGTCCTAACCTGTGTGCCCCAAAAATACTTGTGCAGGCGCTCGAATTGCCGTGGCCGCGTGTGAAAACCAATACAGAACATGACGCGTCACCTGACCCACATCAACTAACACGTTAAACATTTAAACACACACACGCATACAATTCCATCACTGTCTGCCTTTGATTGAGAACCTTAAATTGGGTGTACTGAGTATTTTAGGTACAATGTTACAGATTGTTTAGGCAATGTGTAGAGCATGATAAAAATAAAATGGCGGTGATCTTTTCATGAATTCATCATTTTATTCAAACGTGAGCTGAAAAGCTGGAAGACCTTAACCAGTTGTCTCCAACGGGTTGGGTCTTATCAGCAGTGAGAAAGATTCCACCCAACTGCTGATAAGACTCAAACCCGTTGGAGAAAACTGGTTAGGGCTTCCCAGCTTTTCAGCTCACGTTTGAATAAAATGATGAATTCATCAAAAGATCGCCTGACCCTCATGCTTCAGTCTCCGTGGGTCAGGCAAACCTCACAGTGCTGCTGGTGTGGGGTTTGCGCTAAGTTTCAAGTCCGAGCGTTCACTTCTCGATCGGATTCTGGTTAACAACCGACTTTGCACTTTACGTCTGGTTGGTTCAGTACGCGTCAGCAGCTACAGAACGAAGCGTCGATTCTCATTCGTTGTGTCGATGTATGCACCTAACGATTGCAGTTCACTTTAAATTAAGGATGGGTTCTACGAGGACCCTTCTCGATTACTCCAAATAGTTCGAAAAGCGGAATTGGTGGTAATCTCCAGACACTTAAAGTGAAATCCCTGATCGAATCAGAGAGGCTTCTTGGTGTACTACATGCAATCCTAGGCAACCGGACGGAAAACCGCCATCGCCTTTTTAAATGTTTATCGATCAAGGACTGTTCCTGTCAAGCACGATTTTCTCTCACAAAAAACGCCACCAACCAACATGGAGACCGCCAACTGCTTCACAGCGCTTGACTCAAATAGACCACATCGCCATCCGCCACCGCTGGAAAAGATCCATTGAAGACTGCCGCTCGTACTGGTCAACACCCGTGGACATGGACGAAGGGGATTCCCCCTATGCCTGATAAACAACCGCCGGCAAGTTAACGAAAACAGATGCCAACAATACTATATCAGCGACACTGTGAAATCGGCCTTCGAGGCGGAACTATCAGATCGCCTCTCATTTGACTCATCATCCGGAGGACTCAGTAAACACTGGTCGGCAATCAAGGAAGCAATCAAAATTTCGATAAGAATAACGGCAAATTCTGGCGCACGAGTAAATAAAAAACGATGGATCTCACCGACCTCGGTTGCACTGCTGGACTCTTGTTGAGCCATTCCTTTGGATTCAAAATACGACAAAACGCGCAGATTCCTTAAACGCAAGCTCATCAAGAGTCTGAGGAATGACCACGATACGTGATAGTTAGGGAAGTGCAGAGAGATGTAGCAGGCTGCGGCTATCGGTAATAGTCGCAATCTTCTTCGTTTTATTTGCAGTACAAGGCCACGGAAAGAAGGCGTAAATGAAGTAATTAAGGATTCTGGTGGCACACTGATTCAAATTCATGATCGTGGTCCTGAACGTTGGGCAGAACGATTTAGGGCACAGCTCAATAGGTCCCCTTTGACACAAGAACCGGTTCAACCGTGTAAATTTAACAAGTTGCAATCAATCTTCCATCTGAAATGGTGGTTACCCGAGAACTAAGTTACCTCAAACGGCATAAAGCTTCCGGCTCCGACGGGCTGTCCTTATCCGGTTTCAAGGATTGAGGTGCAGCCTTGGTTTTGGAGTTAACAAAACTCTTGTTTTCAGTGTGGAAAAGTGAAAAGGTCCCAACTGAATGGTGTGAATCAGTAATCATGCCAATGTACAAGAAAGGGGACAAATTCTCTTTTCAAAACCCTTTGAAATTAGTTTAATCAACATCATCTCTAACCGTCTCGCTGGTATCATACTCCCTTGATTTTCTGCCACACGTGAACGGTGTACGCGCGAAAACCAGGCTGGTTTCACACCTGATCGAGGTTGTATTGACCACATCTTCACACTTCGCCATATTTCAGAACCTAAACACTCATTACTTAGACAAACCATTTCTCTCTTCCTCAATCTAAAAGCAGCTTTCCACTCATTCGACCGCTCTTAACTCTGGTGATGCATTCCCTTCCAGTAAGTGCCCGATAAGTTAATCGCAATATTACAATCGCTTTATACTAATAGCCGAAGCCGAGTCCGAGCTTACGGCACTTTTTCACCACGGGTGCCCGACAGGATTGTCCTATCTCTCCGTTTCTGTTAAACATCGTGCTAGATTAAATTTTTGAAACAGCCCAATCCTCGTGCGAGGATATCAGTTTCGAATTCAGTTTCAGGTAGCAGACTGTCTGATCTGTAGTAAGTGGACGACCTTGTATTAAAGGAAGTAGACAAATGTTGCTATTGGTACAGTTATGTCTCACCTGGCGGACGCATCACAGATGAAGTGTCGGCGCGGATACAAGAAGCACGGTTGGCTTTTGCTGACATGAGACATTTGTGGTGCCGTCGCAAAATCCGGCTGTATGTGAAGGGTCGAGTGTAAGTTGAAGCAGTTGGGCAAATCCTGCGTTGCGTTGCAGATACTTGGATAAAAATAGATTATGGGTAATCGGATAACTCTGCCTACGTCGCGTTGCACGAATCTAGTGTGGGAGACGGATGAGCAATGCTGAGGTCAGGCGAAGAGGTTTAGGTATTCGCGGTAGGCCACTGGACCAAGTGATCGACCTGCATAAATCATGTTATTTGGGGGATGTGTTACGCATAACACCGGATAGTCTGCCGCTGCGAGCGAGTTTTTCCAAAATTGGTAGCGGTGGGAAAAAGATCAAGAGTTGTTGAACTAATACCTGGCATAGTGGTATGAAAACCATAACAAGCAGACCAGGTCACATAAGTCCCGTTAGGCTGGGGACTTCGGAATATTGGTCACCGATGGTTGAAGATATTGAGTAATATAAATGAGGGTCGGAGACAGTGGCGCTCGTGCATCCACTCATTATTTCTCTATTACTATGAGTATGAACTGCCCTTCTTCCGCTTGAAGTTTCTTTCAACATTTCAATCTTCATTCTGCTCTTTTATCGAAATGAGGTACGAAAGGACAGCAAGCAAATCAAAGCAAGAATGTGCATAATTGAAGGCTGTAAAAAATGAAACTGAAAAATGAAATATAATGGAGACGGTTTTTAAGAGTGAATGGTACCTCAATGCACTTACTGCTGTTAAGTACAAGGGATCGGGTCACGAACCAATCGTAAAGTTGATTAAAACTGTCCTGGAGAGATCGAAAACTATATGATACATTGGATGGGCAATCAATCACAAGATCATCGGCATACCTATAAGCAACACAGTTGATGGGAATGGGAAAATTTTGTGTATACTCAGAAAAACAAGAAAGGAGACCAAAGGGCACCCTGAAAAACACCCGCTTCAATGTTAATAGAAGAGGACTGAACACCAATGAGTTAAGTAAACTGATTCCTACAGGAGAAGTAGTCAACTAGTAAATTCAAGAATTCAAGTGTTAGACCACATTCGGAAAGACGTTCGATAAGCAGTCTTCGATCGAAAGAACCAGAAGCGTATGTATAGTCAAGAAACGTCCAATGAGTGGTGCCAGCACGATTGTCTAAGACGGAAGTAACAGAATGAACAATATGAGCAACGGCGTCAAGTGGAGTTTATAAGCGAATTGTAAAGGGTCATTGGGGTTACAATGGCGTATCATGCGGTGCAGCAAAACATTTTGAAAAGCCTTCCGCAACACAGATATGCAGGCAATAGGACGGTAAATTGACAATGCTTTCGTTGGGATTGGTCTAATTTGAGCTGACCTCCAACGATCGGGGATGGTTTCAGATGACAAACAAGTACTGACCAATTCGGATATGGGTGTTGCAAGCTGGGCGGCGCAGATTTTCAACAAATGAGGTGCTAATCTAGCGGGACCATGATTTTTATTGTCTTTGACTCTCCCCAAAACTTAGCGAAATTCGTCTGGTGAAACAGGGATTATTGCCTCATGGGTGCAAAAAGGACGTGGGAGGATGCTAGATTCAGGTATAGGTGCGAAGTTGGAACATGAACTGATGGCGGGGCCACAAAATTTCCGCAATGTATTCCACATTTTACTAATTATTTTATTGGCCAAAACAGTCTCGACGTACACTCTATTCAGGTGTCCTACTCTTTCTGTAAGCAGAGCAGCCACCTCTTTGACACTGTTACACCAGCCAGCCATGTATGCTGTCTATTTAGCACGAAGACGTCGGTGAATAAAAGGTCAGGAAAATCTATTGTTCCGAATATAAAACGTTTCAACATGGTAGCATTGGCCATAACAGAAATTAGGATAATCGGTATAATGTCCGCAAGTAGACCGCTCATTATTGAAAAACAGAAAAGTAAGTAGAGAAAACTGAATCCCGCAGTGAGGACAAGTTCCAAGGAGAACAATTTCTTTTCCGTAACGTACGAGTGGTGGGTCGTGTATGAAGGCAGTGGTTATTTTACCAGTATGTTTTGAGGTAAAGAAAAATGATACAGTGTAAATTCGGGCTCTTTGGAGAACGAGACAAATATTGGGACTATTCACATAAATGCCATCAAGGAAGGCATTGCTACGGGTTGGAAAATTTGCAAGTTTCCCTAAATCTATAGTGCTTAGAACGGAGGTATCAAAGCGATCAAAAACACCAGCGGTAATACAAATGGACTGGTCAAAAGAACTGGCGAATTGTGTTACTACAATATCAGAAAATCGTCTCAAGTCGGGAGCGAAAGTATTGGGGTCAATATAAATATTCACACATTAAATGAAGCCAAATCCGCTACGAAAGTGAGGTTTGCAGCAAAAAAGTACAAATAATTTTACTTGTTGAGTAGGAAAAAATCAAACGAGTGTTCTTACACCAACTTTGATTTACGAAAGTGACCACTCCAACACCTCTGTCGCAAAATTGCACAATCGGATCACTCCTGAAAATATCAAAGCCACCCAATTCGATCACATCATCCTGAATATCTGGGTGTAACCAGGTTCAGCGCGTATGGTTTCCCTCTAAAATTACATGGGCGAACCAAAATGCATTCTGGCAAATAAACATGACATGTTTCCTGCGATTCGTCAGTTGACCAGTGCATCAAATTAATGGAATACTTCATTTTTTGAAAAGGATAAGACTGGGTTGTACTTGCTGTCCAAAGATATGTCTACACCGTTGCACTGTGTCCAGATACCCGACAGCAATCTCTTGTGCGGTGGAGGACAGCTCAACAGGAGTCAATTATTTCCGCACTCAGTTTCGGTTCAACGAGAGTTCAACAACCACTGCCTAAATCATGGAATCTCCGACAGATGATAAATATTGCCTAACTGCCCACCGGGAAACAAGTCACAAAACCTCATTTTGTCTTGGCTGTGTAACCGGTATCAATAAAGTACATATTTCTGGCAATTATAATTACAAAGCTCAAGTATCAGTCAAACACAAATCGAGGTCGTGATAAATTGGTAAGGGATAGTCTACGAACTTCTCTATAAGGTGTACTGGGTATTTTAGGTCCAATGTTGTGGATTATTTAGTCAATGTGTACAGCAAGATTTTTATCCGTGGACTGAAAGAAGAAAGACCACTTTATTCTCGAGATCCCTTAAACTTTCGTCCCCATACAATAGAGTTGATAGAGTTGATTTAGTTGATTCCTTTATTTACAAGTATTCTGACGATTGTGATACATTGATAGACAAGATTACAGGTGATCAAGATATGGTATTCAATCCTACAAAATAAGAGACAAGCAACTGCTCATGTGTATTACTTTATAGGTTAGTGGGGGAGATTTGACGGTGCGGCGTAATACCGTGGACCGGTTTCGTGCTGGGTTACTGAAGTTAATCAATGTATAAGTTGACTTTATTATTTTGGGTGCTAATAAATTATCCATGTATTACAGGTGGATCCCAGAAAGAACCCAAAGTCTCAGAGGAAAAGCAATTTTTGGATCCAAGAAATCGAAAAAATGAGTTCCCCGCCTGCTTTGTGGGAGCATGACTGGAGAATATTTATCAACGTTGGTTATTGCAAAATTTCAAACTCCACGATGTCTCCGATGCATAAATAGAAAAATTTTCCGTGCATTCGTAATTCTTCAAGGAACACATGGATGACTACATGATCTCACAGTAGGCTGTTCCAAGATGGTTTCTGAAGACGTCGAATTGATTATGGATAGGTAACCCGCCTGTCACAACAAAGCTGCAGCGTTCTCTGAGGTCAAATTAGCACAGTATTACATCGCAAAGGAATGAAGAATTATCAGGAAATAATACCCGATAATCGGGTTTAAATAATTGCACGGAATAACAGCAAGTATTTTCGTAATAACTCGACACTTGAAACTGAAAAGAGCTGAACACCGGATGTAATTTACTAATATTCAGCTGAGGGCATCATAAAAGGTTTCGTTTTCATTAATCCATAAATAATACGCAAGATGTGATACCTTAATTCCGATATAAATAATTAATATATATTTATAAACGGAATTTAACGACTTTTCATCGATCCGGATAATTTCGTCACCACACCCCCAACCGATTATTCGTGCTACCTAACAATGTTTGCTACTGACATTTTATGCCGCAGTTTCTAATATTAACACACTATTTCGAAATCCCGAAGGGTTGCGATAAAGAATATGATAGACTCCACAAGTTTTCTAATCAAGATTCAGTTCAATTCCGCAATTATTTAAACCTTCTCTCTGTATTCCTTCAACCATTACGTGCAATGCTTTGACAAACGAAAACACATTCGCCCGGCCGGTATGAATGACTGCTATGCAAATTTTAAAATGTTTAATAATTTAACGAAAAACGAAATTTCCCAATGTGACTGAGATGAATGTGTCAATGTTTGATGAGCAAACAAGGAGTACGACTGTTTGCTTCGCAGTTGCTCTGCATTATAGCATTATAACCAAGTTAAAAGAATGACGGTAATCTCTTTTTCTTTCTGGAATGATGTTGGCTGAACCTGTGAACAAAGTGTTAGAGCGTTCCTGTGTACATCCGACATCGACATTCATCTTGACGCTACACAAATATTCTGAACTCATGGTTTCCCAATTCATAAGTGATATCAGTGCCTTATTCTCAAGAAGACGAAATCAAAAGATTTCCTTTCACGGAGGAAAACTAAATCCAGAGATTGAGCACTGGGGCCTAAGGAGTTACCAATTTCTCATTGTTTAAATCGTAAAATTTCTGTGCAATTATAGTCACTGCCTGATGTCTTCAGTAGTAGCTCCTGCAATTTTGTTGTTAATCAGTAGATTGCAAAATTCGGACGTGGGACCCTCTCTGTTAATGATATATGTCGCTCAAACCACAAGGGGCACAAACAACGTTTTCTTATCCAAAATACGGAACCGCAGTTGCACAAGGCTAACGTAGATTTATATTCGCTCATTGTCAATTTGGAAACGAAACAGACCAAAATTTCCCCAAACAGTTTGGTGTTATGCACCAATGCAAAGGCGACGCTGTATGTCAATCAACAAGCTGAAATCGTATTCCAGCCAAACGGATAAATTCAATCAGTTGCTGTTGGACAGATCGAAAACAACCGACAGACGATATTCTAGGCCCAATAATCAATGCGGAGTGAACCGTGCTAATGGCGGTTGTGAAGAAAAAACACGGAATGCGTCCTATCGGCGAAGAC
>UZAN01042592.1:15272-39631 GCA_900618425.1 Echinostoma caproni | reverse complement strand
TTTGTTTCTTCTATTACATAAGTTTAAGTGGTAAACGGGATAATCCGAATCATCGCAATAACCCACTCGCTGTTCGGTCATGAGAACCCCGTGACTGGAAGCAGTGAACTACACAATGCCTCACTAAGTTAGATATAATATCGATCCGGACAACTGCAAAGCTGCTCACCACTAAACTTGTCTGACAGTGGTGGGGTTCGAACCTTAAACAAAAGGGCCAAAAGCACGCTGGCGACAGCGAATTCAACCGCTTGATCGCACCAAAATGCAAGAGGCAAATTAAAAAGGTATCATTGATGCAGAGAAAAACCGTCCTCAATTGTTGAGTTGGTACATAGAGTTATATTTTTCTACGTATGCAGAAAATAATCACGGAAAATTGCAGTTTGGTACTTAGAACACCAATTCAATGCGAAAGAGCTCGTTTTTGTAACCAGACTATTGGTTGAAGCATTCCGATGATTCTAGCCTTACGATGACCTATAAAAACAGTCTGACCGTGACACAATGATGACGTCAGGGGACTAAGATCAAGCATACATCACAGGGATTACCTATAATACCTTTCCCTCCTCCCAACCTGTATGCTACGAAATTTCGTTTTCGTCAATTGATGGGTTTCTAGACTACCCGACATTCCAACGTAATTTGTATGTAAATATGCATGAAACCGCAAGTGCCTGAAAACGTTGCTACGAAGTAGCCGTTTTTGTATTGAATTGCTGTTCTGGTTACAAGTTAGCAAAGGGATTGATTTAATATTAGATAAAATGAGCATAAGTGAACAAACTAACCGTAGAAATGCACAACTGCTCGCCGTAAAGTGAGACTGGTTTAGTGCAAAACCGTTTCAGCATGCTCATCGTATTTGGAAATAAATTACCTTAAATTGTAATGCATATGGCTTACCCTAAACAGACAGTGCCCCCTTTGTGGCAAAATAATTTTAAGTTTACAGTAGACACATCAAGTAATTTGAGTTGAAAAACATTCAGCAGACAAGCGAAATCGCAGACATTCTTCAATCTGTTATCACTGAAATAAACCGGTTGAAACTCGTTTTCCAATGGCTTATGTATGTTACTGTACGGTTAGTTTCAAATGCACGTCTTTCAGGACGGATGCACGGAAGAGGGTCCGGTGATGTGCTGCCTACAGTTCAATAAAATTAAAAAAAGAGTGAATCAGGTGTTCGTGTGTCAAGAAGTGAATGGATGAAACATGTTTGTAACCCTCGGAAATACTGTTTTCTCCCATGTGACAGCTGTGGTGTGTGCGTGTGTGAATCTGAGAAACACGCTGTGAGATATGATGTGCTGTTTCTATTAGAAGGTTTTTGTCTTGGTTCGTTTGGTGTCTTCCGATTGTGTTTCCGATAAACGGTGAGGATGCGAACGGTAAAAAGAAACGCGATGAGGGATCGGGGCGCATCAAGGCACTTTTCTACCGCGAAAGCACAAGAACAATCCGGTTGTTAGATCACTTAATTACGGGCTCTGTACATTTGATTAAATAGTCTTTTGGTGCACAATCGTGAGCTTCTAATAAAACACCACTTGTTTACTCTACTAGAAGATGGTCCTTTAGTGTACTTGAATAATCCTCATGAAGCTTGTTTTTAATATTTGATGGATGACCGGAGTCAGCTACTGGTTATTTGGTGAATCACATTAACTTTTCATGGGAGTACAACTGGCCAATCACAGTATGCTGTCGGTTTCTCGTCTCGCGGAAAGTGGATGTTTTATTNTCCTTATTCTTTCATTCTCAAGGTCTGCGCGCACTGTTAGGGCTTGATCAAAAGAGCGAAACAGTTTGACAGATCACAAAACCCCTTTTGCCCTTCTTTTGGGATTTGTGAATATTTGGGACCATGTTTTTGGTCTTCTGATGAACAACGTTGCGCAAATCAAAATCATAAACTCGTTGTATCAAAGTAGCATTATTTATAGTCATAGTAAAATAACAACAAGATATATTTTTGTACTGAAAAGTTATGCGCAACGCAAGCACTGACTGTTCATCTTAGGCGAAAAGCACGCATTCATCATCATCGTTGAGAGCATTCTTTTTCGGTTGATTACTTTTGATTTGATTTAGAACAAAATATAGAATCAATTTGTGTCCGTCTCATTGATTTATTAGCGACGTTCAGCTGCTAGAAGCAGCTGCTCACAATAACTATGAGAAACGAGCAATGTTTGATTTTTTTAAAACTCAAAAGGAATTGCTTAAAGCACGGGACAGAGTCTTTTCAACTCTCACATCCTAGTTTGTTCGTTGCGAATTTCCAGAAAGTGGTGAGAATTGGATCTGTGCCAGACTGACCGAGGTCAGTAGGTTGCAACAAACCTGCAAAGAATATTTGATGCCATCAGATGAAAGTGATCAACTAAACAAGGATTTGTAAAACAAGCAAAGATCGTCGACCTCCGGTGTGGTACATTTTGTCCCGTATTCAATGAAATTCGTTCAGAATGAAACCAAAACCACAATTCTCAGTTTCATTTTTTAATTGACATTTTATCTATTGGTTGTCGCAATGCATGAATAATTGTTCGCTGATATTCATTTTTTATAAACTGCCATTTTTTCCATAGAAATTTGCCACCCAGGGTTATGCCTCCGGTGGCAGTGGGTACATTATTTCTCGAGCTGGTTTGAAGTTGATTGCAGAAGGAATGAAATACAATAAAAACTGCGGATTGGACGCTCACACTTGGGCCGAAGATGTTCTCATGGGTGAGTTACCAAGTTTGATGTAGTGTTTTTTCCATTCGTTCGGTATAATAATAATATATCATTTCATTGTGTTCATCAAAAGACGAAGCCCGATTTTATATTTATCAAACAGAATCTGGAATCGAATCGGTCCATTAGAATACGTCCCAGTCGGAAAATTCCAGGTCTTGTTGTTTTTGCCATAATTGGAATCCCGCATTAGTATTCATGCGAAAATAGACTGATATCAATATAAGCTTCTTGATGCTTGACAAGTAATCATATTTTTACATCCTTTCCATTAATATTCAATAAGTGTCCAGTGAGAACCACTCTACTTTTGCTGTGTAATATTATCACCCTTTGGAAACCGGCTTTGCCCGAATTGACTTCATCATAAAGTGGCTCACTTGGTTCACAGGTCTGATGTCGTCAAACATTTATCACATAGATAGGATGTTCAATGACTGTGACTCGGTTTGAGGAGGGTTGTAGGGTTCTCTGACCTGGGAATGTTTCTTGAAATCCTTTCGTATCCTAACTAGGGTACACCATCAGTGCACATTCGAGGAAGCAACACTCAGCAGTGTGACGAAACTTACATAGTTCCGTTTAGAGGTTGTGATTGGTCGGTTGCTTGTGTTGGATCAACCTTGTCGATCAACTCAAACTACTCGATAATATTCGATCAACTGGTTTTTTTGTCATCATAATACCTTCTTCATTTATTGATTGATCAATTGTTTTGGATTCATTCATTTTTTAACTGGAATCAAATAGATTTATACCTAGTTTGTACCAGGTTTGGAACTGCTAAAAATTCACCCTTCGGGTGCATAAAGCGTTTCTTGCCTTAACTTAACAGTTTAGAAATGAATTCAGGTGGAGTAACTTCAGATTACCAATGCTTTCTTAGATAGGGAAATGTGGTTTGCTTTTCTGCGTATTTGTTTATACTGTCGGATCTAGAGTGTTAAGCTTCCATGAATTCTCGGATCGACTTTGTGGATTGTCTCCGAATTATTTCTGCATTCTCTAGTTCAAAGATATGCCTCCCAGAGTTCTTGTGAAATAAAATTTTGAACTTCTCATTATATCCTATGCTTTTCTAGTGTGTTCTTGTAGCCTTCTCTTCAGTTTCCTCCCGGTCTATCCGTAGTAGTATTTCTAGCAGTCTTGAAATGCTGTTTTTGTACATCACGTATAAGAAGTCCTCTTTTTGGCTTTGACACCATAGAAGCGTCCGCTGTTGTCATTTTAATGTGGCATTCATGGTGTATAAGGACATTGTTATTCCCTATTTGAGTCTCATAGAGCACACGAAAACGTTAGGGTTGATTTTTCTTGCACCTCTCTTTCGATATTTTCCTGCCTGCTATGTGTAGAGCAATAAGTTGAATGCTCTTATATATTGTTGTTGTTTTTATGTAGGATTTGGTTCATCCCGTGCCATAGTAAATCTTCCCATCTTTACTGTGCTCATTTTTATCTTTAAGAATCCATCGCCTTTGTGCTCTTCTATATTTTATGGAAATATTACCCTTCCATTTACCCATCAGTAAAATGATGATGAGTAGTAAATTATTTACTGCTTCTCTCCCAATTGAATTCACTTGGTTGTTCTCTTGATATTGCTCGCTGAGGACCACTGAACAGCTTGATGTACTCCTTGTTTCTATTCAAATTAGCCTACAACCAATTTGTCAGTGAGACCACTGATCCCATTGGAAGTAGTTGAAGCGAAAACTTATGAGACTGAAACTCGTAATTGTCTTTCTGTTGCTTCATCTCATAACCTTTTGTGATCTCCTTAACTGAGGTACTTCCCTGTCCGAGGGTTGCAGATGGTACCTTCGCACGTTTTGGAATGTTGTTAGTATAGGTGATCCCATCCACTGACCATAATGCTCCCTTTCCATATTTTTCTCCCGTGAACCTCTTTACAGATTTACTGGTGTAAACTGGAATGGCTGCGTTGATTTCTGCGGTTTTGCCCATCTCAGTGTGTCGTACAAGTACATTGAAAGAATATCGTTCAGCAAAACTCTCATCAACATGATGAGTTTGTGAAACGACTGTTAAAGAATTGTGTGCACTCTGTACCAGACCGTTATCCACCGGTTCAGTAACGTAGAGATACTAACAATTGTTTTAGAGGAACGGATATTGCACAAGTAAAGTAATGCATTTCAAACTGCTTGGAAATCCGGGTCCAAGCCAGGCGTTCGCGAGGTGGTTACCAGAAATAATCCAATGGATGCTCAAGGATATCGGCGTTACCAATCACAGGAACTTGGCATCAAAGGGTGTGGGGTATTGATCGGCGCAGAAGTTGGATCAACCGCATAGTCCAAATAGAACAAGTTGGGACAATAAGCGAAAGCTAATCTGGATGGTGTAGAGCCATCCAACGATCAAAACTGATTACCAAGAAAATTAGGAAAAGCATGATGTTAAGATAGTACATGATATGTGGCTAGACAAACGGTTAATCAAAACCGAGTGACATGGAGATTAGATGATATGCATGAGATGGAGAATCTATACGATGGTCATAGAGAGCGCAGTTCTAGGGAACATACACCAAAGCATATTGACGGTGTTATGATGAATATTTAAAGGGTCAGACCGTAATATGCAACGTCTGGCATGAGTAAATTTTTAAGCAATCTAAAACGATCACTTCGCAGTCTAAATTCAAATGCCAGATCGCGGCTTATACCAAACACAGCAAGAGCACTATTTCCCGTGTGTCGTTTATTTTAATTAACCCCGGGAGCACGTTGTTATCCATCTCAAAGTTGGATTATGCGCTGACCATATTTTGCTGTCTCTGTTTTCTGTTACCGTAATATTGTTTAGTTGTATTTCAAGTCAAGTCAAGAAACCGATTTTATTCGCTCCATGGGGATGAATATTCCGCTACCACAGTCGCTCTTCTGTAGTGGAAATGGCCAAGGTAGAAACAAAACGAATGATGATACACTAAGCACACAAAAGATTAAGCGCATTTTGAGTGCAATGCTTTCATTGGCAAGATCTATGTTGGTAAAAAAGCTGTGCTAGACACAGTATTACAGAAGACATGTATGGTGTAGTGCGTGCTACCATGTGCTTATACTTGAAGCGTGTGGTAGATGTGGAAACACGTTGGATAGGGTGTGAATAAGGAGGGTGAAGTGTGCCCAGTAGTGTCCTGGCAGAAAGCTCCTGGGAATCCTTAAAAGTTTTGCTAAATTATGAACTGCAAAATGTTCTCGAGGGATATATCATTTTATCAATATGAATGTTTATGCTTGTATTAGTTTCACATATCTAAAAAGAAGACCAGGATACATAATTGGAGATGCATAGAGTCGTAGAAAAGAATGACAGAGAAGACAAAACGTTTTAATAAATGGGTTGGGGTAGATAGCATTTTCAAACGAAAAACTAAAAGATGAGTTTCCTGAATTTCTGAAATGTCTCTGTGCAACTAGGATACCAAAGGAAGTTGGTGACTCCGAGGGATTTGCCAGAGCATATTATGGAAACCTCTTGTCCCCTGATAACGACATGCTGACAGCAGATCATTACATCATCATTACATGAATGTATTTGTCGCTCTTTCACAAAAAAAGTAAGATATATTTACACTTGGGAGGATGTATCGTTAGTGTGTAATGTAAAGACCAGTTGTTGAGTAGTGAAACTTTATGCATAGCATGAAATTATCCAAACTAATATCTTGCATTTAAAGTATAATACCAATTGATTCAACCGGAGATTAACATTTAAGAAGGAAGTTATGTCTAACCGGAAGCTGTCATTGCCGTCGGTCCTCCGTCACATCCTCAAGCCTTTCCAACCAAACAGTTATTAAGTTACTGGCAGCACAGGCTGCAGTCCTAAATGTTTCATTAGTAATAGAGATCACTCTGTTTTTCATTTAGATACCTTTCGAAATCTGGTAATAAAATGTGGCACATAGCTGCAATTTAATCTCCCCAGCGTTACCCTTAATGATTTTATCTGTGTTCGTTAAAAAGATTTACAATACTAATCCCGACCAGAGCCCCTGACCACTGGCCATGTCCAGTATACACCAATCATCAACGTTTACGATGCTATGCATTATTCTTTGGACAAGATCATAACTGAAACACAAAGAATTTGTAAGAAAATTATCACAGATGCTGTTTTTGAGCACGCCCCTCCTGTCATATTCCCCCAGCCTCTCTCCACAAAAACAGAACAAAAACACCGTTTATAGTTCAGTATAAAGCCTTAAATAAATAAAATGAGTTTTTGAAATAAAACGTTCGGAGCGCGCCATAAGTATGTGGCGTAACAGCTCTCATCTTTTGTTTCATTTTAATACCAGGGAAATCAACTGCATTGTCGTTCAATGTAAACCCCGTTTTCTCAGTGATTTTAATCACATCCGGCTAGCAAACATTTACATTGCCCCTGACACGCCCACTTCTGATATCCGCATGTTTTCCGACTCTTCCTCAACACAATTCGCGATAGGCTTAGACCAGTCACTGTGTATTGTGGCTGCTGATTTTAATCGTTTTGATATTTTTTTCTTAAGAACATTAGGTTTGGTTAATCTTGTTCACTTTGTCACTCATTTGGAGCCCCAGCTTGATGGCATTTTTGTAAATATCCCAGATGCCATTTTTATAGAAAAACGAGCCCCTATCAGCACGTCCGACCACTGTACAATTCTTTTCCACCAAAAATCTATGGTAAAATGTTTCATCACCAACAAGCAGAGGCAGCATCCGGAACAATACAAAAGAGGAATTGTATCCACGAAAAGTTATCTCGACTCCAGGATATAATCTCTTCAACCGATATTTCTGTATTGTCCAATTCAAAAAATTCTTCCAGATGTGAACATCTCCCCAACTATCTCAATTTCCCTTTTGATTTGTGTTGCCCGATCGAGACAATATATATCCGTACTGACAGATTCTCATCGCCTCTCGTAAAACGCCTTCGACATAAAAAAGAGAAGGCATATACGAACGGTAGGCACCACGATGTTAAACGACTCTCGATTATCATCAAGGTAGAGATTCAGCGCTTGAACTGAAGGGGAGCATTTTTCTGAATGTGTTGACAGAACCTTCGTAAAACCCAAATAAGTGAAGAGATCGCCATGATAGTTTGGAAAAACTCAAACGACTTGCTAGGGTTCGCGGAGCTTTTGAATCTACCATCCGATTTTTTCGCGATTTTACAGTGGAAAAATGCGTTCTATCCTCAACATATTTTAGGAAATTAAGTCGTTCAATTCCCAATGTCAAATGCTGTCCTACGGCCGCACATTTTGATCTCCGTTTTATTGCGTGTGAACCATTTTCACGTTTTGTGCAGTATGTGTGAAACCGCTACAACCGATTGAGGAAGAAGGGGCAAGGACAACAAATAAAAAATCGCGTTGGTTGGGGGGTCGCTCTCGGGCGGCGTTCCATCAACAAACCGATGGTACCCGTTATTATCTCCAATAACATCCGTACACTCCTGGAAAAAGTTGATGAAGTCAAGAGTATGTTACATGAAAAAGTTTGCAAAAACGTTGGAGTTATTATGCTCCAGGAAGGCTGGTTACATCCCGACATTGAGGACGGCGTTGTCCTGCTTGATGGATTTGATATCTTTCTAGATGATCGGATTGTGAACTTCAACAAAAGAGGTGGTGGAGTAGTCACTTTCGTCAACCTTATGTTTTGAAGCAACTTAAGTCAAACAAGGCCCACGGACCGGACTCATTAGCCCCTGTTTTATTGAAATCCTGTGCTGAACACCTTGCAACACCCGTTGCTGAGTTGTTTAATTTGTGTATGTCCTCCGAAACAATCCCGGATTGCTGGAGGGCTGCCCGGATTGGACCCATTCCAAAGAAGGGTTCTTCAAAATATCGACCGATTGCATGTACCTCAGTTCTGTTGAAGGTCTTCGAAAGAGTGCTGTTGAACTGTTTGACTACTCTCTCTGATGTTTTTCATCCTCTTCAGTTTGCTTATAAGAAATCCCTTTCGACTGTTGACGCTGTGGCGTGTGTTGTCCATTCTGTGACCTCAGTTCTTGATACGAATGCTGGAACCGTTCGCCTCATTTTTCTTGACTACACCAACGCCTTTGGTTCGCTTGACCGTCGTATACTCATTCAACGTCTTGTTGACTGCGGTTTGGGATCCGACGTATTAAAGATTCTTGTCAACTACTTATCTTCTAGGATACAATTTACCTCATGCAATGGTAAAACGTTGTCCCCTTCTTATGTTAACTCTGGTGTCTTCCAGGGCACCATTTTGGCTCCCTTCTTTTTCTCCCTGTACGTAAACCCCCTGCCTGTCCCCACCAAATTAATTGCCTGTAAGTATGCCGACGATGTGGTGATTGGGTGCCCCTCCAATACTAATGCTTCTTTCCATCAACTTCAAAGTAGCCTGAATGATGCTTTTAGTTGGTCTTTACCCCGATCACCGTTACTTAATGTTTCCAAATGTGTCGACGTCCCCTTCAGCCTTAAATCTGGCTCTAGTTATCAAACTACCTTTAATAATTTACCGGATCTAGTAGTTAGCAGTCACAGCATTCCCAAAGCTGACTCTGTTAAATACCTCGGAGTCGTTTTATCCCACAACCTCTCTTGGACCTAATATGTAGAGAACGTTTACAAGAAAGGTTCGTAAACTCTGTTTTTATGCTTTCAGGCTTAGGAAGCTTGCTGATCCCCAAACGTAATTTTCAACTTCGTGGTAGCATGCATCCTCTCTCATTGATTGCTTTGTTCCCCTGGATTTTTCCCCGGCTTAAAAGAAAACTATTTCGTATTAATTTCCAGGTCTATAAAACGCTTATCTCGATGTAGTAGCGTAACCAGAGATGTCCTGGTTGATTTTATTGCATGCAAGCATATCGACGCGTGTGAACGAATAGCCGATAGAATGTTGAACAACGAAGATCACTGCTTGTACAACAAATTTACTAAATCCATTTCAAAACTCCGTACCCACTCCCATTACAGGCTGCTTCCCGCACGCACCGTCACATACAGAAACAGCATTCTCCGTTTTCTTGCTCGCTTCCTTGTTAACCGGGCACCCATTATTACAGGTCTAGCGGAACACATCATGAATTGGTTTATTTATTCATTTTTTCCCTTCATTATCGTCTCCCTGCCTTTAGTTTTCTGTCGTTTTGTTTTTTTAATTAGCTTATTTACACTCGGACACCATCCACCTCACTTTCACTGTATTATCGTGAAAATCGCTCAAAATTCACCCTACGGGTGCATAAAGCTTACTTTGACTTGATCTGACTGGACTATAAATGTGGCATCTGTAGTAGAGAAATAACATCAGTCTCGCTCTAGAAAGATCGAGTATACAGTGAGATCTATGTTTCCATTGGAGTATTAAACCTGGTCAGTCATCTCTAAGATGCTCATCAGTTAGAAGGAGTTGATTGTAAATGTTTTCGCTCAATTATCCGTGTATGGTGGGAGCCATATATGGGTATTATTTCCTACCGTGTGAGCCACGTTTTACCGTGACCCGGACTCATATTGACAATGATTGCTTCGTACTACGTGTTGTGTTCATGCAAGCATATCACAGCTGGAAGAAAGTTTGTGGATGTTAGTTTATTATAGAGCAAGATTGAATAAATGGGATTACAAAAGCTACTCTCTCTCTCGTGTAGACTCTTTTCGCCTTCCAGTTTGGAGTGCACACAGCTCTGAAAACCTCAATTTGGTAAGATTAAAAGAAATGATGCCTATCTGGGTACAGTGATCGGCTTATTCATTCGGCTTTTGTTTCTCCACATCCCAACATAAACACTTCGAAAAGCTCAAAATAATACGACAGCAGAAAAACTGATGATTCGGTGAATCGTACGGGGCTATCATTCCTACCATTTTATGCTCATGTTTGTTCCAAATTGCCACATTTTTACCTGTATATATATCCCTAATTCGAATATTAAAAATAGACATTCATATAATTAACTCAATCAACAGAAAGGATAAACAGTGTCTATTTTATCATATCTCTTAATGAAGTGTGTTTTAGAGTAAGGGAAATAGAACACCCCAATATTTCCATTGATATCTTCGAGAGGAATCATTTGTTCTCCCATAAACGACAGCTTTCAAAATCTTTCAACTGTGTTTTCAAAACGTTTCGTTTTCTTAGACCACACCAGGATATCATAGGCCATTCTGTGACCTAACTGTCTCTCTTCTCTGCCTGTGAAGATTGCCGAGCGTCCACACTTGCATTCTAAAATGTAATTTAACTTGGCCAAGGAGAGCAGTGGGTTTTCCTTTCTTTCGATTTTATTGTTTTCTTTTTGTGTTGTCCATTAAAATTAACAACCTTGTCTTTGTTCCACAACGGTTTTTTCAGTGAATATAAAGTTCACTGTGATAGATGTAGCGAAATTTGGATGGATTTATTGTTCAGACCCATTTTTCTGACTTAGCTATTCAAATTTGTGCCAAGAATTTGTGTATCCAATTTGTATTCTTGAATAAATTGTGACACGTCACACAGTTTATGGTTCTCTTTATCCTGTTTCTTAATCATCACTGGCTTGGTTGCATGCAATTTTATTTGAAAGCGGCGGTGCATTGTTCAAAATATATTTCGCTTCTTAAAGGTAGCATTGTATCTACTACACAACATCATCGCTTTTCAAAAAGAGTAAGGCTACAATTTAAAGCTTTTGGCTACCAAAGGCGGATTATTCTACCGGATAAAATATATTTGTTTCATAAGCCTAACATATGAACTCTAATCTAATGGTGCATGACTTACTTTGAATCGACGACCGGTGATAAACGGTTCTTCCGGGTCAAGACCATCCAACATTTTACGCACATTCTCCATGATCATGTACGTGTCATCGTCCGCTTTGAGAAAAAAATCATAATCATCAATGATATTGTCCGCAATCAACCGAACGCCATACTTCACCTTGTCCCACAAGGATTCGCGTGATTCAGCAATTGGGGCCGCTATATACATAAGAACAGAATGGGAAAAGGAAAACAGGATCAAGTTACGAAGCTGCTTGTTATTTCAACCTAATGAAATATCCTAATTTTGCAGCTAAAGTGTGTCTTTGTATTGAATCCTTAGCAACTTGAACATACAAGCACCCAGTCAAATAGAAAGCACCGTTGCAGTACTGGTAAAAACAAGCGAAACGTTGAGCGTGCAACACGTTCAATTAACTGCTCAATGCATTAAAAAGCTCGGATCAAACTCTCTCGTTATCAGTCAGTGTCCAAGAAGTTTCCTCAGGCAGATATGCAAGATGAAATACGGCTGTATTGGGAGCGGGTAGACAGATGCGATTTACATGCACACACAATAATGTGTGGAGTTTAAATGTTATCAGACAGAATTTTGGTAGTAAATATCAAACGTATCAGTGTGTCCTTTACAGATGTTATTAATCAGGACCTGTAGCAGAACTTGAGAAACATGGCTGAGGCTGTGTCTCAACAGCAGACGAGGAAAATTCATACAGGAGTGCAGTAAAGGGGTATAGGGAGAACACATTGATGAACAAAACTTCTTATCACTGACTGATCATAACAGAAATGATGCAACATTATCTTTCTAAAAAAAGAGACCTTTCATTTAGCGGGTAGCGGTTTCGGTATTTTAATACCAGTGAACTTCACTTTCGACACACACATCTGGTTTATCGTTTGCAGATTTGCAAAAGAAGTGAGCTAGGAATGAAATGGCATCCAGTGTAGAGTAGTTATCTTTGGGGTGGTAGGATATATCTAAAGGGGATGTAGAAGCGATTGCATCATCAATTTCAAATCAGTGGAAGTGAGGGTGATTGGTCTGAAACGCTTCGTTGTTGGAGTTTGTGTTGTTCCTTTGGGGATTGATGTAATTCTTAATCACACAAGAGCATTCTGTAATGGCTGGTAGTTCCAGTAAAAGATTATTTGCATGTGCAAAAATGTGAGGCAAGGAATCAACAATGTTTGAAAAGTTTGGGACCTAAGTTGTGCAGATCAGATGCGGATGACAACTTGAGAGGACGTATGTATCTATACACTTTACCAGAGGTAATGAGTACAAACGAAGACGGGATGTTCGCAGAACTGCATTCCATATAATTGGAAAGGGATGTCAGATGAATCAATGCAGCATTTAGTCATTTAATGTTACATCTGTAGAAGACCTGGAAATCACTTCTCTGTGCCTGCAAAGTAGTTTGATTAAACACCATATAGACTAGCAGTCCCTCGTTCCAGCAAACTGGCCTGCATAGAGGGAATCCAAGTGTCTTATTTCACTCCTGATCAAAAACAATAGTCTTCGCATTTCGGCCCTCCTACTACATTCAAATGCATATGGCTTTTCACAACAAAGACATTTAAGAAAAGTTGTTGTTTTCTGCAAACTGAAGGAACAAAGCAACATAACTTATATCCGAACAACGCGTGTCAAAAACATAGTTTAAGAAAATTAGCTTGAGATTTCATAATAGACAATCGAAAGGGGACCGGGAAAAATAGTCAGTAAATCAATTGAGATACTCTTCCAGAAGAGTATTATTTTCTGGGGAAACATCTCGCTGACAGAATATAATGCATTTAGATGGAGTAAAAGAATAGTGTTTTGAGTGTGAGAATGTTTAGGCCTGACCATGATCATGCTTTGATCACCGATGCCTAAGGGGTAGGAATATTAGGTGTTAAATGAGTCAGTATAATTAGCGATTATATAATATGAAAGAGGGAACCCTACAGTGATTTCTATAATAAGGTGAATGACTGCCTGACTTTCCCCTTTTGTGTGTTGTATGGGAGCCCTTTGATTGACCGCTTCCCCCTTCCTGAAAATTGTATCTTTGTATATTCATCTAAAGGAAGTAAAATGAAAAAGAAAGAAAGAACGAAAGTGAGGCAGAAGAAAAGGTGCAGTGGCATCTCTTAAGTCATCAACTATTAAATGCAAACTGTCCGAAAGATATAGAGCAATAACAGGTAGAAAATGTTAAAAATGTAGCGATATCTGATGAACTACACCGAAGAGCATTGTATAAATTGGTGATGACGATAAAATGAAAGCGATAAAAGGTAAAGGTGACAGATGACAATCAAGGCGTTAATTCTGTCATGTGACTATAGATCTCTGGGCTTAAGGATGTACATTTTACATATTCAAATCCCGAAAATGTCTCCATGCGTTACAAATTCACTGGGTTCGTTTATTGTTACACCCTCATAGGAAAAAACTATCATATTTTTCATCATTTATCAAACTAATGGAAACGGCTTTTCACCCAGCACTGTATTGTCTTTGATCTTCCCCGGTCTTGGGACCAAGGGGGAATATCACATACTGATTTTTGCAACAGTTATCGTCTCTCCGTGGTGTTGTCAAGATGGCATCAAACACCAGTTGTACCGACCAGAAGCGATACCCCTGGGCAATGCAACCAGAGGGTGAATATTTAAACATGATCCACTACAGTTTAAGCAATACTGCTTGGTTTAGGTGTTACTATGCGAAATGGAATGCAGCGTGAAGTATGTCAAGGAATGCCTGGTGCACTAGCCATTCGTTTGGATTTCTTTGATCAGTTGATGAAACCGATCAAAAAACCTTGGAGTCAGATGATTACATATTTTTAATTATTGATCAAACTCAGCAGTTAAAACCAAAATGATTTAAAACAAAACAAAGACATGAGAAAGATCAGCTAAAATTATGGATTACTTTATTCTCAAAACAACAGGAGCGTGTGAAGAGAGATGAAAGAATTTGTCCGAACGGATAACATTTCCAACACAGTAGGCAGTAATTCATCTCGTGTGTGCCCAATTTGCTAACCTTTAGTTATGTGATCGTGATTATACTTCATATGATAATTATTTCGACTGTAGCCAAATTGCACATCATTTGGCGCCCGATCAAGAACCTGATCAGTTACAACGCATAGGTATGATCAAACCAGTCAACTACTGTTCCTAGTTTGCACTTATCATCGCGGTGAAATAGTCAGCGATATCATACGCTTGAACGGTGTCCTTAATGCATACCGCTATCCTATATCACTGGCTGACGAGCAGTAGGTGAAGCTCAATAGCAGCACTTGCTTTGACCAAATTGACCGAGCGAACGCGTACCTGCAACTAAAAGTTGATGAAGATTCTTGAGAACTATTGACAATTAACACCCACTTTAGTTTGTTACTGTTGGAAACTCTACCTTTTGTGTGGAGATTACCCTAGCAATTTTCCCACAGGTCTTGTACACCACTCGCAATAGCCTGGATGGTGCTGCTGTTTATCAACGACTGGACTCCATTCTGAAACAGGTCCAGGAATACTGGTTCCAACCCCGCTGAAAGAGCAGATTTGTCGTACCTTTTGTCCTATATCTTGAATTCATCATTGACGGACACGGCCGTCGCCCAAACCTAGCCAACATTGTGGCTCTCAACAAAAGCTCTCGACACATGATGTCAGTTTGTTAAGGTCCTTTTCAGGATCTCTTTGCCGGACATACACAGCACGCGAGGTCCTCTGAACAAACTGCTGAAAAAGGATGCTAAATATAACTAGTGTCCAGCATGACATCAGCCTTTTTGAGACGTCAAAGGAATGCTGCTGATGCATGTTAATCATTGTGAGTGCAAAAGCCAGTGTACATATTATCGGTCGGAAGTTACGGACAGAACAAAAAGGAGACTTTTTTCGTCACCTTTGCAATCAAAAGGTTAAACTAACTTTACTTCAAATTCCCAATCGACAACAAACCGCTGATTGCGACTTCTAGGCCGAAGAAGTCTTCCGGTCTACTCAGCAGACCGACTGTAGCGGTGGACCACTATCATACTGAGGCACGAATACGATATTTGTTCCTAATCCACGACAAAAGTGTATCAACAGACACTCGTTCACATCTAATTGCACTTCGCAGTCAACAACTGGAAGACATGATCATCATATATGTCGGTGAAATCGGATGTGCAGATTCTAAAGGCGGATACTATAGGGGCGTTTCTTGGCATCTTTGCTGAAGTAAAACCCGCAATCAAGCAGGATTCCACATTTTGCAAGAAGTTATCTATTATCACAGCAAGCATTGGTCATTACATGTGTCCGGCACCCTGTAACAAATTTATCGCCGTCTAGAATCCATCTTAAACGTGTACGACTGCGTTTCGATCTCAGAAAACCAATTCATCCCAAATACGCTACAAACCCCAGTTTTGTGACAATTCCAAACCGGACATTCAGTGATCAACTACAGGAAAGCCATCAACCATATTTAAATCTATTGGTCCATTACGGAACAGCCTCTGGAAAGCCTTGGAGCTTCTTGTTCCAAGTGTGGATAAGTCTGCGAAGCTGAGCCCTAGTCTTGTACCACTAACACCGGCACTCTCTTCAAAGAACGGCCGTTTCTCGCGACTTCCATGATGGTTCGGTTGCACAAGCAAGGCAACCGTACCATTCCGAATCAACCCAATACTGTGATCCTATTGTCATAATTCCAGAGGGCAGTGCTTGGTCGAGGATAGCTATTTATTGAGGATTACAGATGGGACATCACTAATTTGGCATACATAACACGGAAATCTCATCAGAAACATACCATCGCAGTTCCTAGCCACACAAAGGGTGATGAATGAAGCAATTGATATTTATCCTTTGAGAGACAGTAATTTTCCATCTGTGATCTTATTGATTTATTGATTGTTAAAATAAATCACCAACTATGTTCCCTACTACTCACAAGTGAGTAGTATCTCACAACACTATCACAAGCCATCGAGCTCGAATCGTGCAATTGTATGGGGTGAAAAACAATGAACAACAGGAATCCGCTGAAAAGTCCAGAAATTTCGTGGAATTTGCTTCAATTTACTAGTAGTCACCTGAGTCCCCAATTTACTCAAATTATTGATCACCTCTTTCCGGAAAGTTCAAATATCGAGTACGGTGCACGTTCTTTTTATAACTCTCAAGGAGAAGTCATGTATATATAATAAGCACGTTTTCTCTTTGATCGCAACGCTGTTTCATGCTTTTAGAGAAAATGAGAGAGAGAAAATGTGCCTTGGAGAGGCACAACAATATTTGCCTCATGACACAGATAATAACCATACGAGGGCTGAGATAAAATTTTCCGCACACGCGCTACACGTAGGAGATGCAGATGATCGGGCAAGGCAAACGTGAACTATAATCTACTGTGAATAGTTTTCATTGATTGCAACTCACCGAAACTAATGGCAACAGCCAAGCACAACTCACTAGTCAAAATGTTCGCTGTACTCGGACTGTAAGGATGTTACTCAGTCGATGTCACAGTGGCACAGTTGGAGAAAGCCATCGAAATCTCACCGGGATCAATCCGCATCGTTCTAAATGAGAAGCTTGGCCTTAGAAAGGTTTGTACACGCTGGGTACTCCATCATCTTAGTGAGGGACAGAAATGAGTCCGGGTGAATTGGTGCCACGCCATACTTTCCAAGTTTGATTGTTGACGTTCTAAAGCAGTTTGGGATATAATCAGTAGTGATGAGACCTGAATGTACGGTTTTGACTCAGAACTAAAGTAATAATCGACCCAGAAAATGCCGCTTGGTGTGGCTCCTCCGTAGAAATTCCGACGCGAGCGCAGTGTGGCGAAGCAGATGGTGACTGTGTTCATGGCCAAAAGAGGTCATGTCTTTACTGTACTGCTCGTACAGCAAAGGACAGTCACCGGAGACTGGTAGGCTACCTATGATCTGTCAAAAGTGCTGAAAGATTTTGCCAGGAGTCATCCAGGAACTCGAACGTGATGGACCTTTCTGCACCATGACAAACGCACCTGCGCACAAGTCTCATGTCATCGACGATTTTCCGACTAGAGAACGTATCCAGCAGGATGGTCACCCACCCTCCACTCCAGACTTAGCTCCGCGTGAAATGTTTTGTTCCCAAGTGTCTATTAAACGATGCGCGAAACCCGATACGAGTCACCAACAGCTGTAATGGTGGTCTTCATTGAACCGGTCGAAGGGTTACTCGCCTCAGCATGATCGATCTGTCTCACCAAATGATTTGAGCACATGGAACTGTGCATGCACTCTGGTGGAGCTTTACTTTCGTTTCAAGCAACTCTTGTCAGCTCTTCAGCTTTGCTTAATCAAGACCGCATTTCACTCTGACAAACGGTGGCGGAACAGACTGAAATGTTTGCTTTTCAAAAATTGAATTCGATGAAAGAAGGTCGATCATTTTGGGCACTCACCAAAGGGCTCTTTTGATAAACTAAGTGAATGTTAATGCAAAAATGTAGCATAACGTTAGTTGAGACTGTACAGATGTAATCATGCGCATCCGTTCTAGCAAACTGTACTAATCTGAATACCTCGTTCTCACTTATGAACAGTCAATCAGTGATTGGACAAACACACGACCCATTAGAATCATGAAAATCGAGACAAACTGTTTTCAACCGTTGCTTCCAGTCAACTCTGCTTCGTTGATCACAAATTTTTAGAGGGCTTTTCAAAATTTAGAGTATCAAAATCTCTGATATTGCGTTCGTATTTGAGTTGGTTGCATCGTTAACTTTTGCTATACTGAATCCCATATCACGTATGAGCCAGGTAACAGTTGTTCTTGATCGACAGGTATAACGGGAATACCACGTTAGTCACTTTATTCATGCATTAGTTTTGATTCAGGTGTTTTTGAATATCAAATCCAATAATTCTCTAGCCAGCATGCGTTCTGTCTGCATCCCACTATGCTTCGTATTGGCGTTAGTTATCAAAAAGGAGAATGTTCTTTCTTTTTTATGAACTTTGAGTTTTCGCCTTGTGCTGTCCTATCACCTCACGCTTCCGAGAGCTGTAGTAGTATTGGTAGTAGTGGACTAGCACGTCAAACCAAATTATATCATTTTAAGTATATTTCACTTAACTCGACTCAATTATTGGTACGTAGATACAGCGCCGGGTTTAGATGATCCACAAAAATAATACTGTTTATATCACTGTGGTGAATAAGGCGTAGTTATAAAAGCCGTGACACTTCCAGTTATTAAACGTGGACTGGGCATTTATTTGCACAAGTCAGAAACGCTTTCGAATGCCGCGGGTTTTACAAAGAATGTTTATACACATATAGAAATCGAACAGCTATCTGCATGATAGTCTTGACCGATGCAATAGGAAGTCATCAAAGATTGTTTTTCCTTGAGCATACAACAGTAATATAAAATTAGTTTTATGATGGTAAACCAGCAAACGCACAGTATTTTTCAAACTCCTAACTGCGATGCGCAAAACGTTTTGATAAATCTAACTAAAATTGACATATTTTCTGCCGGTCTACTATGACGGAGCAGAGAGAGTGTCTGAAATCTTGTTTAATGCGCGTTCTCTCTCTGGTCCTGACCTCAATCACCAAAGACATGGAATGGTTGCATCGGAGTAAAAATCTTGTAACAAATCGATGTCTTACACAAACGATAAAATTGCAAACTAGGGGGTTGAACGGCTTGTTGAGACCGAATGTGAACAACATCAGAAACAATAGCGAAAAAATGTGTTGCAGACAAAAAAATGGGCACATACTAGACATCTTCTCAGAAAACCTCAATGCTGAGGATAATTCCATTCCGGTAAATCCAACACGCAGAAAGAGAAGTAAATGAGTCGGAACTAACTGGTGCCATGTGGCTACGCACGACATAATATTTCATTTTTATATGGTCAAGTCATTTTTCTAATGATGACGAAGTGTCGATGCACAGGTAATATAGAAAATAGTGAGGTTGCATTTCGTATTATTTATTTGAACAAATTGCATTCTTCAGAACCCAAAAGCTGTTTTAGTCTCACAAGATCATTAGGGTTAGAGCAGAGAGTCTGGTTACCTTCTCTTTAATGGTTTTATAAAAGAATCCCTAAGAATAATTATTAGAAAATTAGCAGGCTACACCGGTCATTTTTCTCCTTGAGTCGGAACCTGAATTGTTGATACACGGATGAATTCATTCAATCATCCGATCAGTGACTGACTGTTCAATTGTTGAGTTGTTTGATTTTTTGATTGAATAATTGTTGCATTGACTGACTAACATAAATTTTCACCGAAAACTTTAGAACTGTACGTTTGAACACCAAGAAAGTAAACTCACCAATACCTACCGTATGCGGGTAAATATTCATCATCTTCACTGCTGATAAAGAAGTAAGTATTGCATCGTCTTGCCCAAGTATATTTAACAGCCAGGGATCGATTTTTATGGTTCATCGGCATGGTCAGAATCATGCAAGCTATGCGAATCCGACTGGTCAGACGATCAGCAATGATCGTTTCACCTTTGGAAATAAAACGAAAATAAATAAATAAATAAATAATCACTTTTTCCACCCGAAAACGCTCCAAACCAAAAGCCGCATACATAAGCATGCCTTGAGGTACATTGAATAGTGAAACCTTTTGACATAAACAAACTTCGGAGAAGTTCGTCAAACACCTGTCTCTCCCATTCCGATATCTGCAGATGCGCAAAAGATGAAACGTCTCAAATCTATCTACAAGGCTTGGAGAGCATATAAGGAGATCAACCTCAAATTGCGATGTAATCAATATGCTTTCGTTCTACCTGTGAGGTTCAGGGTTCAATTCCCGGTCGAGTTGATGAATTCGTACTGTTATAAAGATCCAACCTGATCGAAACACCTGAGCAAAGCTTTCCTAATTTTCAGTTAACTCTATTTGCTCTGTACATGAGGAAATTTGACATATTGTCAAAGAAAATCCTCTAGTTCTTTCGTAATCACTACTAACTGAGGAACCAGTAAATTAAAACATACAATTGCAAAGATTTTTCTTGCAGTTTACGGGGGAAATGCCAAAAATGAAATGCGCAAGTAGTCCAAACTCATGAACTGGCAATTCGTTTGCATCGAGACGTCAAAAGCGTGTTCTACGTTTATAATTAATATGCATTCCTGCTCATATTCTACTAACAATTCAATGAGAAATCCTGAAACTATATAATTTAATTATTACTAACTACACTAGGACATAGTAAGGATATGTTAAATTTGACCTATTGGCTAATCATCACATCGAAAATAGATTTATTTCTACTGGTATTCAGTATTGCCATTTATTATAACATTTTATCTGGTTAGCTGGGCCTGCCACCTTTTGCCCGTATTTCAAACATTTTCAACCCACCACCCTGCTGAATCGGGGAAAATATTTGCGCAGCAGACTGTATAAGTGATCGTCCATTTTTCAATCAACTTGCTCTTTTTACATTATCTCATGAAGACGAAAGGGGGTTTATTTACTTATATTTATATCTCTCCAATATGCATTACTCAAATAATTTTACACTTGGCACTCCTCAGAGAATTTACTAAATATTAGGCCCCTAAACAGAAAAAAAACTAGACCTGGTTATGTTCTCCGGGATACACGAATCTGAATTTAACGGGATTTGGGTCACCGAACTTGTTCATTCGTAAAAGTTACGTTTCTACTTTCCGGGATTTGTCTTAAGCAAAAGTCATTTGATACTATTAGGAGCTGTAAGAGAAAATTTTGAAGATGACGAAGACGTTTTCCTGACAAATTCCAAAGAAAATTATAAACTAAAAGGTGTATAGCACTTTTCAACCGTTTTTGATTTGGTTGACTCTAATCATCAGGGTGAATCCATCGTTACCCGGAACCTCACAGGTACAATGCTGACCTCACCATTTGAGTTCTTAACAGTTGATGCCTTTTGGAAATTTCATTAGCCATTATATATGCATTAGTTGTAGCGATTTCAATAGCCGTGGGACTCATAAGCCTCTGAAACATATTGACGGTTGCGCAACAAATAAAAGTACCTACCTACGCTATGCAGGTTACCAAGCAGGTCATTTGTAATGAGAATTTAAATTTGAATTTACAAAATCTTTATATGGCCCTATTGCCGGACAGAAACATATTTCTCGGTAGTGTAAATGTATCCTTCGGTAAACGAATTACAAACAACAGTAGATAAAATGATCGATCTTACTTCTTGGAACTTCTAATGCTTTCAGGCTTTGTTTATTATTGTTTAGATCTTTTCTAAATTTGTGCTTACCAATCAAATACACAAAACTATTCGTATTAGAAACCCTACGCCAATCAATTTGGTTACTTGTAAACTACATGCGAACACCCCTTTCCAGGAAGGAATTCTATCGAAAATTTGTGCAGCAACACACGTTCTGTGTAATGAAAAAACAGTTTCTATAATCAATGAGAATTAATAGAAGATCGGTCAGAGTGTTGGCGGTTGCCTGTCGCGACGTAACTTTTTGTCTTGCACTGGCCATCGTGCGGTCTATTTCTTAATTGCCTGGTGCAGGTGCATCCAAGATCATCGTGGATTCCGGTGGAGCATCATATGCACTGGATATTAGACCAAAACTTGCAGCTCACATCAAACCAAACAATAGAATTGTCACTCAGCCAATCATGAGGAAGGTGGGAACTGTCCCAGTGTAGCCTGTGGTGATACTAAATCAATTAGCCTCATATGCATGTGATATTTTTTCTTTCTTTTTTTATTTGTTGAAAACACAACTGTACAGTTAGTTTTCATGAAGAGGACCAAGGTGTATACAGGCAGCTTTTGAGTAATACAGAAGATAGGGAACGTAGATGATCATGACAGGATTTGTGGGCCATAACTTGGGGTCACTGTGACAGTGATCGTTGATAACCGTCGTCCAGACAGTTATTGCGGATCGTGAGCCCTCATGACAGACTGTGGTCACGGCTGACCTAACAGATGACAGAATAGCATCATCGAGCTGGTGGATATCATGTTGTGATACATTATTGTCCAGATGTTTGTTTACCAGATAAAATTTTATTGGCAGGAAATACTCCGAAAGGAAATCACTGTACTCCCTCAAAATATTGCCACATGACTATCGGACAACAAAGTGCTGCCATGGCCGTCACATTATGTCCTCGCTACTAGTTCAGTTACGTTGAAGCAGATAATCTGCTTACAGTATACCCGTTTGGTATTGTGAAATCTGGCGAACTGGAACCAGTGGGGCCTCAACCACCGACCTCACATATAAATTCACGTGATCTGGTGAAAATTCTAAAACTGGAACCATCTTAAAGCTATAATTCAATCTTTTTCCACCGATTCACTCACTAAGCTTACAATTTGCATAAGAAACAATTTAGTATCGATTAACGTAAACTCTTCGATACAACTCCCAGTTAGGATAATTACCATGCCTAACTCGAGTTGAATTTCGCTGCTTAAACTACCACTTTGAACCTTAGTGACCGGTTTTGGTGTGGGCTTTGTGGCTGGTTTGGTCACCAATAGCGTTTTTATAAATAACCCCTAATCCTTTCCACAATGCACCGGAATATTCATATTCTCAAAATTGATGCTCATATTTTCCGGTAATGATACGATGAAGGTCTAACACCTGAAAATCCGTTTCGTTTTGGACATGCTGCTGATTAAGTTTTGAAGGAGATGGACATTTAACGAACAATTCAGGATTTCAAATTGTTGACAAACTGACAGAACAGATAGCTGAATAGCAACAAATCTTTATGTTGTTTGAGCCGATTGCTTAGATACCGAAAAGATGATAGGGCTGGTTCGTTTATGCCACTAACTTTCAAAGTAATGTTTTTTTGTTAATTAGCTATGTATTTTGACTGTGTTTAGTAAGAACTAACTGCAGTTAGAAACCAAAAGTACATGTGACATCCCAAAAGTGGAACCATAGATAGAACTGCTTCCATATAGAAAATCAGAAAAAAGTTTAATACCCGATGGATTCATTGGTACAACGAAGTTCGGTTCTAACACACGACAACTTGAAAAGGTTGACAACCATTCTAATGCAATTTTAGGCTTTAGTTTTATTCAAATGGCTTAAATTATAAAGTTAATCTTATTGGCTTTCGGAGAGACAGACAGATTAACAGACAGATAAACAGACATACAGGTTCCTGGAACAGAACTTTTTCGTAATTAAAAGTTTCGGTAATTGATGATTCCATTTTTAGAGAATGATAATGTGTCCTAATTTCACCAGAACAGAAAACGTAACTCGGTGGTAATCATTTCGATTCTGGCTTCTTCATTTAGAAGAGAGTAGCGCTCTCAAAAATCACCTAGGAAGCATAGCTTTGTGCTCCAAACGAAGCTAAATAAGGTAACCTAAGGTTATTATAAATAGAAAAAGCCAGGCGTCTCACAAACGCTCTTTAAATCGGACTACTGTGCTTTCGTTATGAGCACAATCAGAGATTTTATTGATTCTTCAGACACAAAATCAATTCATGCTTTTTCCGATTGCTCAAGTTTGACTGTTCTTGAAGCCCCATATTTTAGACATCCTGAAGAGCAATCGCGTATCCTAACAGATGAAATAAATGATTGCCTTGCAATTCAGGTAGGATATGTCTCAACGGAGATGGCGATATTGTTGTCTGTTTCCGTTTCTCAGATCACAGTCATCTTTCTTTGATTTTCTCCGGCATTGGACCAGGAGAGGAAAAAGTAGATCAGGTTTTGTGAGTTCTATAAACCTACAGGGCTATTACAGAT